>APFE030549691.1:0-49477 GCA_000404065.3 Pinus taeda | reverse complement strand
ACAGTTTTGTGTTTCCACTTTCAAAGAACAGAGAACCAACCTTGATATAAACATGCCGAAAGTGAACTCTAAGATCACTCAAATATTTTGGCAACACTCCATGTATTGTTGACGTGTTCTCATTAATTTTTTGTGTTCAAATTACTATCCCTCTACACTGTATATAATATGGTGCATCAATTTTTCGATGAAAATAAATCCATTAAGAGGACAAGAAATTGATTATTTATCTACCTATGATATTTCCATTCCTGAAATTTTTGAAACGAAACCTATGATATATATAATCACATCGAAGACATTTCATAGAAAACCTTAGATATGAAGACATCTTCTAGGAAACTACATTTATCTAATCATCCCGAGGAAGCGACATTGTGTATTCATTAACAAGCTTGAGGTATGACACAATGATATTTGAGGTCGAATTATAAAATTTGAATGTTTTCTGGATTTCCAAAGCAACAATTCTGGCCTAAATCAATTTGCCAACACATACTCTGATCATGGATAAATGAACTTGATTTTATACTCATATACATGCATATATCTTTGGAGGATATTATTATACTTGTCAAAAAAAATTATGTTACTATATATGTCGTAAAGTATGAGATTCAATACTTATAACAAGGAATGGATTTGTTGATCAGATTGATAATTAGTTATGTCTCCCACCTTTTTCATGACTTATTAGTAGGAAGAAAAAGTATATTTCCTATTTGTATTGATGTTGTTTCAAATAATAGGACATTAGTAAAGAAGCCATATATTTATATGGGTATGTGATAATGCTATAGTCCAAGTATGTGTAGATTACTTGTTTTTCTAGAGCTGGCTATGAGATGTGTTACTTGTGGAAAAAAATTAAGAGAGAATGTTGATGTATGGATGTTCCAGTTATGGTTTGAAAACTTAATGTTATTGAGGAGAAGAGAGGACTTTTGACAACTCAATGTCATTGAAGAGTAGAGAGTATTGTTGAGAAGTGAAAATTGTTGAGGTCTCTTGAGTAGAGAGCGTTGGGTGCTTCTATTTTTTTCAATTAGGGTTTGTTGTTGATGTTGAGCAGAAGTAGTGGACTTGATAGACTTTACATTACTACGGTTTGATCTCTTAAGCAAAAGAAGCGGTTGTCTCATTTATATAGAGACAAAGCTATTGCGACACTACTTGATTATTGAGTACCACTTGATTGACTAGCTAGAGCTTAATGCTTTTGTAGTGAGAGGTTGGGTTGCTACGAATGTCCTTATGCCAGACTGACAGAGTTAGCAAGTTGTTTTATTTTATTTATATTATTTTGAGCAGAGCATGAACTAAAAACAAAACTTACATACCTTACAGATGGAAAGGAGGAAGATTTTAGGAAAGCCTATTTTTTCTTCATGTAACTCACCAAAACAAACAAGGACATGTAGGCAAACGAAATTAATTGAATTCTATTCTATGTTTACAAGGATATGTATAAGACAAATTTATTTGAATGTTTGAATGTATAAGTGAGATAAATGCCTACTTGTCCAATATGAATTTATTGTTATTTTATTTTCGATGTCTTCTAAGTGTAGAGAATGGTGGAAAAGTGGACGTTGTGCATTAAAGTGTCTTTTCGTCCAAATTCAGGTAAATCCATTGTTAAAAATGTGCTTCAAAATATGGCAAGAAATAATGTGGTGCAATAAAGATAGAAGTGCACAGGAGGACAATGAAAATTGAAGCCTACTATATTGCCCTTGTTGAGGGCTTAAAATAAGAAAAAAATAATGTTGTTAATGATATTGCGGTTTTCATTAACTCATAACTCATATGCAATCAGATCAACGACATCTATGAAGTTTGAAAAAGGAATTTAAAATTGTTTTGCAAGGAAGCAACAATGTGGAGCTCTTGGTTTCAATCTTTTAGCATACAATACATTGTAGACATTCATACGATGTCCATTGATATATTGATAGAAGGCATGTGATGTGTAGATGCAAGTGCCATAGATGACACTAGATCAAGATCTATTGCAAGAGAATTCATTAATCAACATCATCATAAGTCTGTAATATGTGAATGTGTTACTGTTATCATTTTCCTTGGGGCTATCATAGCATGGTTCTTTCACTAAAGAAGAACCCATAGATATGTTATTTTTCTAAAACTAAAACCTGCAATAATTGGGGTGTCTTGTATGGGTGACAAGTTTATGGAGAAAGGTAATATATTCCATGTATATGAACAAATGTAATATTTGAATGGTTTGTGATATAATAGATGATTTTTTTTGACGTTATAATTATTCTCTGTTGTGTTATTTTACCATGTCTCGTGAATATTTTCAACCACCAATTTATTATTATTGTGCAAAGGACAAAAATTTTTGAGTAGGCATTTCATTATTAAATGTTTTCATAGTGACCATGCACGTAGTATACCTTTATTTCCGTGTATTGATATTTGTATTTCCGTAGAACATTGGAGAGCCTGAAGGATGGAATGATATCATTGCTTTCATTTTAAAGAAAATTATTGTTCTCATAATTCCATGTAGTTGCTAATTTTAGTTTCATATTTATGTTTCAAATTCTTACTATGTGTGTATGTTTCAAATTTTGACCCTTTTCATTGGTAAATGTTGTTATAAACATAATAATAATTTAATTACCTTAATGGAGGATCAAAAGGTGCATACCCGTTCACCTGGTGACTAGTCAATGCATATAAATTGTTAGGAGGCTTATTGTATATAACATTCTTTTCATTCTTCCATTCAATATATTTTATGTCTATAGGATTTTTTTGTCTTCAAGTATTAAACATAAATTTTTCATAACATTCGATATGAAATCCAATATCAACTAATTTCATCGTTAAAATACTCCAAGTAGCTACGAAATTTCATGGATTAAATCGATGTTTGGTTGTAAAATCTACTTGTACAACAACAAGGTTATCTGTACATTAAACTCTATTCTAATACAACCAGTCACAATTGGTTTGTAATATCTCCCAACATTTCCAAATATCATAAACAAAAAAAAAAAAAAATTATAATGACAAAGCTTCACCTACTCCATTCTATAATAGTTATTGAATCTAAATAATTCATCTTCGCAACAATTTCTTCACTGTTATCATGATATGCATTCTCTTATCTAATATCTTCCCTTTAAAAACACCCTATGCTAGTCTCATATGTTCTTTGGAGTGTGGATGGTTATGTTTAGGTTTTTGGCATGTATCCAATGACTGCACCCTATCCTTTATGCACCTGATTATGTATTCCTTACTTTAGTTTTGAGATTCAAATACAACTTAATAACCCCCCTTACATCTAGGAAAATTAATTTAGGTTGGTACCCTTACCATTATTTATTATTCAAGTTTACTCCATATGATTCAAAGGGTGCTAGAGTTATGTGTGTTGGGTTACAAACATTAATACATTTCATATTTATAAGGCTTAATACAATTATCTACTTTTAACATTTCTAATTGGAGGAGTTTTATGCACCATTCCCACCCTGCCACCTCACCATCTTAACGTGATGATTTATGGGAGTACTATGATGCGTTCAAAATTATCTCATTTTGTGTTCAATGGTGGCAATGAATGGTTGTAGAGATCGATGATGGAATCAAAACTTGCAACCCCAAAGTGACCTGAATCTAGGTGGATATTGATGGCCACCCACCTATTCTACCTAGAACCCCTAGTTAGTTTCATCTTTTTCCTTAATTATAGTATGATGTACTATTTTTGGCAGTTTTTCAGGTCTTGAACTTCTGGAGCCATCTTGAGGCCCTAAACGACATTTGTAGGGAAAACAGAGAGACCAAAAGTGTCCCAAGCTAGCTTGCTAGTTTGTTTTTCCCCTTGTCTTCGAGATATCCAAAACGAGGTATTATGATAGCCAAATAGAGATTGTATGCCAAAGTTAAAACCCTGGGAATTTGATGTAGCAATCTACGCAAACAGGGCCCATAGGTTTTGGTGCTTCATCTCATATGGTTAGGTTTTAGGATGTTTAGGGTTTTCTATTGTTTTTCAATAATAAATAGGCCTTTTAGCCTCATTGTAACATAGTTCAGAGGCATGTAACCACCACATCTCTTCTCAGATATAAGCTACCATCACCCGAGGTAGTCTTATTTCCATTCTGTTTGTAAGGATACTTCAGTATTTTTCTATTAATGAAATGAAGTGTTATTTTTGCTACATCTCTATATTTATGGTTATATTTGTAATTTGTTGTTTTCTTGTTTAAATCCATATAAGCTTCTACCCTAAACCCTATTCGCACTTAGTCATTATTACCATCGTATTCTCGATTGAGGGCTTGCACAACATGTATTCTTGGTTCCTGGGGAATGCAAGACTTTTACCTTTCTTGCTTTCCATGAGCTACCTTATCAACATAGCTATAACCTCCTCTTACATGCACTAACTCTCACAGAAACCTCCCTCCAGGGTCACTAGTTTTATTTACGCATGTCTATGCAGACCTTAATGTTATTTATGAACCTAGTGTAGTACTATATTCAAGCTATCGTTCTCTCAATGCTGGTACATGGTATGAAGGGTGACATTTTCTGGGAAGGTTTTCTTCCATGAAGGCATAAGTTTGGGCATGCCGAGAAGTTACAAGTAATGGGCTTTTATTTCTATGCATTCATTCCCTTCGGATTTTTATACGGGTGGCTCCTATTTTGATCATATTTCGTTTTCTCTGTATGAAGGGTGTAGTTTTAACATCTTTTAGGATCTTTCAGGGTTTATCCTTTGTGTCACATCACTCTGTGGTCTCCTCCTTGGATTTCTCCATTGGGAGATAAATTCGGTGCCAAGCGTCTTCAAGTAACACATTTTCTTTTGTCTTTCAGGTCTCTGAAGTTTCATTAAGAAAATAATTTTTCTCATACAAGGGTTATGTGTTGACCCTCTTGATTTCTTGTTTTGTTCATGTTGGATTCTATTTCTAGGTGTTACTCCCATTTTAACTAATGTTTCAACAGGTACTGTGTTACAACTCTCTACTTAATTATTTTTTTCATTATTTTTTTGCTTAGTAGGCGATATCCATTTCCATTTTTGAGTCTCTATTCCTACTTCATTTTCTCCTTGTTCTCTACCATAGCTGCCTAGAATTTCATTAGCCTAAGATTCAAACTATTGTTCCCATGCTTAATTTTTCTTTTAACGGGTTTTCATGTTGTGTCATTGTCCACGTTAGTTGAATCTTCATTCCGATGGAATCTGGATTTTGAGGATAAATATGAAATATATTTATTTTTTTAGCTACCTGTAGTTGGGTTGCACTCTTTTGTTAACAACCCTTATGGCTAGGTGCGACTTGTAACAATTACCATAATATATGTTTATTTTTCTTTTTGATCTAAATGGGGTCTATGGCCGACCCATTATAGTACTTTTTCACTGCAAATGTTACACTCTATTAGCTACTATGTAATTAAATTGGTTTTGTTGAACAATTTTTCCCAAGAGGACAATCACAAGTTTTATTTTTATGGCTTAGTTTTTACTTTACGAACATTATGTATGTAATTCCATATTTTTCATATATGCCTCTTAGCTTAAATGATAATTTCATTGATGTGTTTTCTTATGTTAATCCTGACCTGGGGGATAAGTATGGTTTGAGAAAATAAGTGCATGCAAAATCTTGCTTGGTACAATTGGCTACAGGTACAAAGAAGAGAGTTCACCATTGGGTAAGAGCTTGTTCATTTGAGTTAAATGGTATAGCCACAACAAAACATTTGAATCTGCTTCCATTGGGATCATATAGTATGATTTTGGGTGTGGATTGATCGTATCTTCATAGGACCAAAGTGGATTGCTTAGACAAGGCTATTGAGTGTGTGGATGATAGTGGGGAAAGGAGAACTTTGTAGGGGAAGAACAAGCCTACATCAATAAGAATGGTCACCACTATTCAGGCTAAGAGTATTTGCAAAAAGGGTGTATGTTGTTTGAAGTACATATATCTAGTGACAAGGGATAATATATTAAGGATGCAAAAATATTCAAGAGGTATCCTGTATTGCAGCAATATTAGGATGTGTTTCCAACATATATTCCAAAGTTATGTCCTCACAGGGAAGTGGATTTCTCTATTGAGTTGTTTTTAGGAGCAGTACCAACATATAAGCCACCTTACATGATGAGAACTCTAGAGCTAGTTGATTTGAAATTGCAGTTAAAGGAGATGCTTGAAAAGGGATACATTAGGCCAAGGGTATCACTTTGGGGTTCACTAGTATTTCATAAAGAATAAAGATGGTATTCTCTGATTTTGCATTGATTACAGGCAGCTGAACAAGGTAACACTTGGGAACATGTACCCATTACTGAGCACCAATGATTTATTTGATCAGTTGAAGGGAGAAAAAATGTTCTCTAAAATCGACTTGAGATAGATATACCATTAGGTACGCATCAAGGAAGAGGATATCTTGAAGACTGAATTCAGGACCAAGTATGGGCATTATGAGTTTGGTGTAGTTCCATTCGGTTTGACTAATACTCCATCTACACTTATGTGTTTCATGAATAGTGTGTTGCATCCTTATTTGGAAAATTTATGTGGAAAAGCATGTCGAGCATTTAGCAGTAGTGTTCAGATGACTAAGAGAGAATCATTTTTATGCTAAGATTAGCAAGTGAATCTAATTTCAGACATAAGTGCATTACTTGGGACATGTTGTTTCCAAGGAAGGCATAGGATTAGATCCCGAAAAGGTAAGGGCCATCATTGAGTGGGAAGCTCTTAAGAATGTGTATGAGGTGATATCATTCATGGGAATGAAAGGTTAATACAGGAGGTTCATCAGGAACGCCTCATGCATCACATATCCTATCACATCATTGCAAGGGAAAGATAAGAACTTTGAATGGATGGAAGAATGTGCAACTAGGTTTGGGCAACTTAAGTAGTTTTTGACACGTCCACGGGTGTTAATGCTTGCAGATCCAGACAAGGAGATTGTAATGTGTATAGATTCTTGTAAGAAAGGACATGGTGGAGTTCTCATACAAGAAGGATAGGTAGTGTGATATGAGTCACAAACGCTGAATGAGAATAAGTAGAACTATCTCACCCATGATCTTAAGCTAGCGGTGATCATACATGCATTGAATATGTGGAGGTACTTTCTTCTTGGGAGGATGTTTGTATTGATGACTGACCATAGTGCGTTTAGGTATTTGGTTGAGAAACCAAATCTAAACACCAAGAAAGATATATGGTTGGCCACCCTTAGTGAGTTCAACTTCCAAATTAGATACATCAAAGGAAAGGGGAACCGAGCTACACATGATCTCAGTAAGAAGGTACAGGTAAATCATATAACATCTATGAGCTCTTATGGGATAGAGTTATAGGATAGTATCTTGTAAGTAGGACAACAGGATGACAAGGACATGGAGATCATACATAGGCTACAGGAGAGTATAGGTATAGGTACTGGAATAGGTATATGTATAGGTACAGGTACATGTATAGGTGATCAAGATATTGAATGTCATATCATGGCATATGGTTTGGTGAGATTCAAGGATAGGATCTATGTGGAAAATTACAGTGAGCTCAATAAGGTTATCTTGAAGGAGTTTCAAGTGAATCCATACTCAAGTCACCCAAAATATCAGAAGATGTTAATGGCGGTGGAGAAGTTCTACTATTGGCTGAATTTGAAGAAGGAACTGGCAAAGTTTGTGGTTAGATGTTTAGATTGTCAGCAAGTAAAGATAGAATGTAAGAATCCATGTGGTCTACTACAACCTATTACATTTCTAGAATGGGAGTGGGAGGCCATTTCCATGGATTTCATAATAGGCCTTTTGACGACAGTGAGAGAACATGATTCTAGTATGGTCATGCTGGAGAGGTCCAACAAGGTAGCTCACTTCATTCCAGTGAATTATACATATTCAAGTAGTTAGGTGGCATGGGTTTTCATTAGAGTGGTAGTGAGATTATATGTTGTTCTCAAGAATATTGTTTTAGACAATGATGCAAAGTTCACTTCCAAGTTTTGGAAGCAGTATTTGCAGGTTTCTGTATAGATTTGGCCTTTAGTACATCTTATCATCTACAGACTAATGGACATATAGAGAGTGTCAACAAGATCTTGGAGGATATGTTCACTATGTACGTGATGCACCATAAAAGGAGATGGGAGGAGTACTTTCCATTGCTTGAGTTACCATACAACAATGGTTATCAAGAAACACTAAGGATGAGTCCTTTCGAGGCATTGTATGGATGGACTTGTAATACTCCGATCAGTTGGAGTGCTCTAGTGAACATGGTACTGATTGGACATGCTATGTTAGAAGACATGGAGCAAGAAATGTAGGTTATAAAGAAGAATCTAAAGGCACCACATGATAGACATAAGAGTTATGCGAATGAGCACAGGTTGAGTTTCATCTTGGGGATCATGTGTATTTGCGCATCAAGGCTAGGAAGAGCTCTCCGAAGATTAGTTCATGTGCCAAGTTGGAACCATGGTATTGCAGATTGTTTGAGATCATTAAGAGGATTAGATGAGTTGCCTATCAACTTGCACTACCTCCAGTAGTGAAAGTCCATGATTTTTTCCATATTTAATTGCTTAAGAGGTATATAAAGGATGTGGATCATGTTATTGATTAGTTTTTATTATAGTTGGAGCAAGAAGGAGAGTCCCTTTGGAGACTCGATGCATATTGTAGTGGAAGCATCTCATGCTTAGGAACATAGCCATAGAGAAAGTTAAAGTATAGTGGAAGCACTTTGGTCCTAAAGAAGCTACATGGGAGATGATGGATCCCATATGGGCCATGTATCCTTCATTGTTTTCTAGTTGAGAAAAACCAATTTTGGTTTGATTTTTGGTATATGTTTGGCATATTTTTTTCTAATGTTATCATATATTTATATATATGGATGTAAATACCACCAAATCTAAGTTAAAGGTATCCAATAAGTGGTATGGTTGTTATATTATCATGTTTTTATGATCTTTTTATTTTGAGTAGGTCTTTCATTGTAAATAGTGCAACAAGGTAAGTTATAAATATCCATGGGTAGTATGTTTTATTTTTAGTATTTTTGTTGAGGTCTTGGTGTGGTTTAACATTGAGGACAATGTTCCCAAAGGTGGAGGGTTTTGTAACATCCCTGGTGAAAATTTCATGTAATAAAAGTTAATAAAGGAAAAATAAGACCACAGTTAAGGGACACATATTCCATGTTGAATTTTGGGCAAAGATATCCTAGTGGGAATCATTGGATGTGTTTATGGCCAATGAAATTTCTAAATGCTATGATGTTGGTTGAATGCATAGCACATATCTAGTCGTGTGTTGAACAAGTACATGAGTGAACCCACAAGATGTTTGTAAACAATATCTTCCACTACTCCCAAAGTAGCACCCTCCTTCCTCCAATTACTTGCTAGAGGAGTCTCCATGTGTTTACTTCTCTCCATGCAGAATCTCCTGAGTATCTGGTTGACATACTTCCCCAGAGACACAAACAACTCCCCATCTCCCTGCCATACCTCCATGCCAACAAAGTAATGCATGAGCCCCATGTCCTTAATCTCAAACTCTCTTAAACGGTCCTCCATGCAAGACTTGATCAGTTGATCATCACCTGTCAGTATGGGATCATCAACATAAAGTATGATGATCAACAATTTACCTTCCACGATTATGTGCTATAGTTTTGCACCTGCTTCACTCTTCGTGACGCCCAACCCAGTGGAGTAGCTATCTATATTTGTGTACAAAGGACATCATTCTTGCTTCATCCCATACAATGCTCTCTTGACATAACACACATGCGACTCACGGTCAAAGGTCTCAAAACCTTTAGGTTGTTCTATGTACACCTCTTCCTTAATCATTCAATTAAGGAAGGTTGTCTTCACGTCCATCTAATGTATCTTCCAACCCATCTGTGTTGATAGTATCAATATAGATATGATCAATGAGTACCTTTCAATAGGATAAATGGTCTCATCATAGTCAAACTCCTCTACCCGTGAAAAGACACGGGCCACAAACTAGCCTTATGCTTCTCCACACTACCATCTGAAACTTTCTTTACCTTGTAAAGCCAACGAGATCATGATGAGATCTCACGATTGACTTGTAATTCGATCTCAAGATCACATCCCAAACATTTTTATGAACAATGGATTCTTACTCCTGCACCATGAAATTAAGACAATCTGATTGCTGCACTTCTTGCTTAAAGCAATATGGTTGTGTCACAACACATTCGTCCAAAAGAGCCATGTATCTAGTGCAACTCTTTAGTGAACTCCTCTACCTACGTTGAGAAGTGGGCGCTCCCGCATTCTCCCATCCACTCTAGTGTGCTTTCTTCCCTCTTTGGAAGACTATGCCTAAGTGGAAGTATCCACTCCTAGATCCTCTGCATGTGGCTACTCCACATCAATATGAGGCTCGTCAACCTTAAGAGCTAGAATCTCTTCATTTGCATGTAGCTCAAGCTCCCTCCCAAGGGAAAATCGCATGGCCTTCTCCTCATCCAATCTGACATCCCTGCGAACCACTTTCATCATGTTGGTCAGAAAGTTCACCCGATAGTTGTGAGGTGTATCAGTGTACCCAAAAAATATGCCCAACTCTTTTGTAAGCTCAATATTCTTCTGTGCACCTTTAGTCACATTGAAATATATCGATGACCCAAAAATGTTGAAGTGACCAACATCTAACCTCTTTCCGGAATAAGCCTCCTCTGGTTTCTTCATCTGATGTATCCGATGTGGGTTGCGATTCTGAACATAAATTGTTATGTTTCATGCCTCAACCCACAAGTGTACTGGTAGGCCCTGATCATGCAACATCGCCCTTCCTATCCCTACTATGCTTCTATTTTTCCTCTCAGCCACCACATTGTGCTGAGGGTTATGGGGTGTCATCCCATTTAATCCCTTCCACTGCACAAAACTTCTTAAACTCATCTGAGACATACTCACAACCGTTATCACTCCATAGAGCTTTAACACTCTTGCCTGACTCTTTCTCCACCAATGCTTTAATCTCACGAAACTTTGTGAAAGTTTGATCCTTTTTCTGCATTAAAATTATCTAGAATTTACGGGAATAATCATCGAAAAATATAACATAACACCTGTGTTTGACCATGGATGCGGTCGAGAATGGTCCACACACATCTAAGTGGACTTGCTCTAAAATAGAATCTACTCGATTGTCTTTGTCATGAAAGGATGACTTGGTTTATTTTTCCAAAGTACACCCCTTGCATGTATCAACTTACTCAAGGATACCTTTGAGAAGTCCGATAGAGATCTGCTACAATATCTTCAAAGCCCCATGATTCAAGTGGCCTAATCACCTGTGACACAACTCACCAACGTCTTAGTTATGCACCCTTTCTACTTTTGTTCTCAAATCAACACACTTGTCTACCTCCATCTTATATATATTCTTCACCCGAATCCCTATCTTCTTTACTTGACGCATGGCTATGTGTCGAAGGAATGCCTTTCCTTTTGAGAAGATCACATCATAGACTCTATCTTCAAGCATGGAAATGGATACCAAGTTCTACTTCAGCTCAGGCACATACATAAAATTATTCAAGGTGAGTGGAGCCCCATTTTCCCTCTAAAAAGTAATCGTACCCATTCTAGTAAAACTATACTTCCTCCCATCACCCATCTTGATATGCATCTCGAGATCTTTCTCCTCAAGGTCACTGAATAACTCATTGTCGCTGGTCACTTGGAATGAATCTCCACTACCAAAGTACCATACACTTCCCATCATTGATGCCACCATGAATGTAATGAGGGAAAATTCTAGGTCGAGTTGAGAGGCCAAAGCCTCACCCTCCGCTCCTCCTGAGGACTTCTTGAGTAGATAATCTGTAGAAAAATGGCCCTGCTCATGACAATGAAAGCTCTTAACATTCTTCATGTCTTTATTCTTACCTCTATGATAAGAATCTGATTTGGGATGGCAAGCTTTCCCTTTCCCCTTCTTCACCTTAATCTCTAAGGCATAGTTCTCTTCATCATCAATATTTTATGAAGAGGCATCCATGGTGTTCCTCCTGATTTCTTCCTGCATCAAATCTGACCAGAGTCATTCCCAATCTGGAAGCTTCTCCTGACCATTGAAAAAGTCCTTATAACTATGCCAACTCTTTGGGAGTCCTAGAAGAGCAATAATAACCATATCATCCTTGACAACCTTGATTCCAATACTTCTAATTTCATCATGATATTTAGTGAACTTGGTCATGTATTTTGGGATCATCTCGCATTTCTAAATTTTGATTTTTCGAAGTTTTTCCTTCAATGACAATTTCCTTTGGTCATTGTTGTTTAGATACAAGTTCGTCAATGTTTTTCACATAGCATATAGAATTTCCTTCCCATGGAGACTCAAGAAAATGAGGTCTCGAACTCCCTCAAGGATTATCTTCCTTGCCTTCACCACACACTTCTTCCATTCGGCCAGATTATGTGCAACCGATGTTGTTGGCTTAGGAATTTCTTAATCAACAAATCCCTTCAAGCCATTATCTTGTAACATAGCCTCCATTATGTCCCTCCATGCTATAAAATTTGAGATGCCTTCCAAGGCATATTTGCGCTGCAAACCATAGAATGCCATGTGCCGATCCTAAACTATGTATTGGAAATTCACATTTCACTTGTAACCCAAAAGTTAAAACTTTGAAACCTCCTCTAGTATAATCCTCTCAGCTTTGATACCATGTATAAAATCATGAAGATTCGCAAGCTCATGCAATGTACTAAAGCAATAGATAAGGATCTACTTCTACCTCCAACTAGCGGAAACCAATAGATCAATGAAAATAATATGAAAAAGAATAAAATAAATCAATGGCACATAACACAAGATGTATCTGGGGAAAGCCACTACTGAAAAACCCACTATTTGTATTGCATATATCAGAAATATGAGTGAAGATATGAAGCTTTTTCTCACTAGAACAATTCTGCACAAATATGCTCAACTCTCTCAGCTCACCAGCTAGCTCTCGGCCAACACTTAGCAAATTATGTAGCTCTCCAATAAACTAATCTCTTGTGTAAGTCCTAGGATGAATAGCCCATATTTAAAGGGAATCCATGCTTCTAAAATCATGCAATCCAAACATAGGATCAATATATTATGCATGCATTATAGTTACACTCCAATAAATAATACCAATGATAGTACACTATCCCTCCACTCTAGTCTCAACTTGGTATTTCTCAGAATCGACATGCATGAGTTTATCATGAGGGAATATTCAGTTAATTGGTGTAGTGCTAATGGATGCACTAGTGCACAAATTAACCGTTAGTCCTTTATTAGTTCCTCAAACAGTTTGGAACTAATTTAACTAAACTTAACTCAGTCAATTGAGTGATCTAATTTCCAACTCAATTTAAACTCATACTGGACCACTAAATCTTAGGGAGAACATATACATGAATTCAAAAATACTTCCAAATCAAAATTCCTAAGCTAATTAAGTTAATTAAAGTTAATTAACTATTTAAGTGTTGATGTGAGAATATAATTCGATTTTAATTATAAATTTAATTAAAGCAAAAATCAAACTTGAATTTCTTGTTGCCATTTCTCAACATGGGCATCACGAGTGGTTATAGGTAATGGGTTTTACTTGCTATGCATTGGTTCCCTTTGGAGTTTTATACACGTGTCTCCTATTTTGTTCATTTTTTTTTTTTCTCTGTATGAAGGGATGTACTTCTAATGGTTTCCACGATTTTCCAGGGTTTATGGCTCATGGTACCTCACTGTGTGGTCTCTTTCCTCAATTTGTCCATTGGGACATAATTTTGGCATCAGGCATCTTTAAGTAACATTTTTTTTATATTTTAATTTTATGGGGCTTTGTTAAGAAAATCAATTTTCTGGTATAGGGTTTTTATGCTGACCCTCTTTCATTCTTGTTCGTTTCATGCTAAATGCCAGATTTGGGCGTTACTCCCATTTTTTATTAATGTTTCAACACGTACTGTGTTACTATTCACTACTTTTTTTTTTCATTGCTGGTTCGCCTAGTAGCCGCCATCCGTTCTCATTTATGGGTCTCTATTCTTACCTCATTTTTTTTTGTTCTTTGCCACAGGTACCCCAAATTTCATTACCCTAGGATTCAAACTAGTTGTCCCCATGCTTCATTTTTCATTTAATGGATTCTCATGCTATGCCATTCTATAGGTTGGTTGAATATTCATTCCGATGGAATATGTATGTCGATGATAACTATGAAATATATTTCTTTTGTTAGCTACCTATAGATGGGTTCCACTCTTTCATAAACAACCCTTATGGCCAGGCACACCCTACGGAAATTATCCCAATCTAGCAATTTTTTTCTTTTTCATCTTAAGGATGGTCTATGGCCAACCTCTTACAGTACTTTGTTACTGTAAGTTTCAAACACTATTAGATACTTTGTAATTCATTTCGTTTTGTTGAACAATTTTTCCCTAGAAGATAAGTACAAGTTTTATTTTTTGGCTCAGTATTTACTTTCCAAGCATTATATATATAATTATGTATTTTTCATATCTGCTTGTCAACTTAAATGATAATTTCATTGATATTCTTTCTTCTCTCTCACGCTTTGTCTCAGATTCATGGTATTGGGTTACCCTTGAGTTATTCTCTTGTTTTTTTAATAATATCCTAAAATATTTACTTGACTTATTATTCTAAATTACTACTAGCTTCCAACATTCTTGTTACCATATATGCATATTTATTTCTAATTTCTTAGGCTGCTGCTATTAATGGAAAAAAAACTCTTTATATCACTCCCAGACTGGCTAAATCGCAGTGGTTAACTAGTGTTCGTTAATTTTTAATTTACCATATTTAACTATTGATACAATTTATAATATACTCTTGATTTGTAAATTGTTTCACATTCTTGTATTTATTGCAATATTTTGATTTACTACTGCTTTAAGTCGAGTGTGCCATCTCGTCACCATGTACCAATTACTATATTTAATTCTCCTCTCTAGAGTGTCTTTTTTTTGGTTGAGTTCTTGTGGGAAATGAAGAGTACCTCAACTCATCCTTCTAACTATCCATGGATATGTATTCAGTCTTTTTTATTTTCTTGATTTGTTTCTCTTAAAGATAATGCCCAAAAAGTTTGTACTGTTCTATTACCATTAGCAAGGAACTTCACTCAAACTCTTAGTCTTACACTATAAGTGTTGTTCCACAAGTTAGTAAACTCCAACAACTATAAGTTATAGCCCACTATGCCATAGATATATTTACTTCGATTACATGTGCTTGTTGTACAAATGTTTTTCCTTTCCTTCCAAAAATGTATTCATAATTGATTTTTAGTCATAAAATAAAGAAGTTTTATTGTTTATATACACCTCATTCTTATATGCAAATATTTTCTTCCCAGGTCTACAATAGACCAGCCGTTCTATTTTATAGTTATCATAGCTTACCAACAATTCTGTCATGTGTTGGTGTTGTCTAATATATATAATATAATATAATATATATATATATATATTATATATATATATATATTATATATATATATATATATATATAATATATATAATAAGATATATAATAGATTATATCTATACTCTTTACTATTCTCATAGTACAAAATATTTACTCCAAGATCATGATTCATAGCATATGTAAAAGAACATATATGTAGGAAGAGAACGGTCATCTGTTCTAGTATTCAAGAGTACCCATAACATTAAAAAAATATTTTATTAGTGACTCTATAGAGATATTTGTTTGCTAAAAGTTCTGAGTAATAGTAAACCCTTTTTCTTAGTACGACCCTCGAAGCATATATATTCTCATTACACATTAAATATTGCATGCTATTATAAATTCTCGAAGCATAGAAAATAAAACAACCTATATTCACATTGATCGTTAAAGCAAAGAAATTCAAAATCTAACCAGTGATATGTAGATAGGTTACAATTGAAAATGCAACACTTTTTCCTCCCAAAAATAGAATTCTTTCTTCATAATTTACCCCTAAGAATAAATTCATTTTCCCGAAAGTCAGCCACATTGTTGATCCTTACAGTAGGCATTTTATTCCTTCCTTCCATGTTCGATTTTTTCTCTAGCGGTGTCTTGCTTTTCTGGTTTTTCCAACCACTCGCCTAGTGTTATCCGCGAATAGTGTCCACTCGGATGCTGCTATTCCCACTAAGATGGGTGGCTATATTAGAAACGAACAATGAAAGTCTACTATTGTTTCCTTTTATGAAAATAGATGAGAGGAGAACCAAGAAGACCAGCCTGAGTCTTGTGTTTGATTTCCTCTCCTTCTTGCTAGAGCTTCGACGCTTCTTCTTTGTCTGCCCAGCTTCAAAAGAACCTATGGAATCACAACAACATACTACTATCCAAGAAACAAGGATCTAAATTCATAAATAATACAGGATCAGATGTGTATTAACCATATACATGCATATATAAACAAGTACACAAGAATATGGAGGGAAACAAGAATAGCTTTATTAAGATGAAAAGTAGAAAGAGGATCACAACCATGTGCTCTGACCCAGCATCATCCTCTAGCTAAGAAGTCCTTCTTCACCTCAAGCAACTTAGATCACCCAACACTATGACTGTACACCAGAAAACCAACAACACTTCTCTCTAAGATACAAAATTCCAGCCTCTAGATCTCTATAATGAGGGATCCATATATAGATTATTACAGAGAGGTGAGTCATCTTCTGTGATCTTTATTGGTGTCTTCTCTCTGATAGTTCCTGCTTCCACTTGGAGAATGATGATCCCTTACTCATCCCTGGTCAAAAATAGAGAGGCAAGTGTCACAGGGGAAGCTTCTAGAAGATTCCATGATCTTCCACCTCGCATTTTCGTCCCTGCCATTTGTCCATTCCCGACCATCGCACCCTACAGAGGAGAAAATCAGTATGAATCGCACCTTGTACACTTGGAAGGTGATATGCATCGCACCCTCTGCATTGAGCTTTCAGTATGGTCCAGTTTTTACCATTTATGAGCAGTTTTTAGTGGAGAACTTTTGGGAGATGATGTAATCAGCTGACCTTGTTCCTTTAGGCAGTGAAGCAATAATTTTAGGGAATTAGGAGCCCTCAGTTTATGGACATTTATGATTGGGGTTGAAGTGCCCAAAAATGTCTATAACACCTAGGCTCTTTTTTTTGGTACAAAACCTCACTTTAATCCTCAATGACTTTTTATGCCAATGTCGACTTATCATTTATCTCTAGCTAAGCACTTAATGGATATTTCTCTCTTGTTGGTGTACAAAAGGTGTCTTTTTAACTCCTAATTATTTCCACATTAATTATCAACCTGGGCAAGCTTTGTTATTGCAAGAGTGTACGCAGTATGTGGTGGCAATTTACTGAGGAGTAATGTTTCTAAATTGTAGTACAATGTTTTTAGATACAATAGTAAATAGATGCTTTAAATAAAACTCACTTGCAATTATAGGAAGTGCAATGCTCTGAAACTAAATCATTCACCCAGGAAATTAACAACAATTATCAGTCAACGATACAGTAGAAATATCTCTTTCCTCTTTTAACTGATGTAAATGAAATCAAACACAAATAAGATCCTCAATCTAAGAACTCTGACAGTAATAGCCAATTTCCTTTACAGTTGTTAACCTCACACACCACACTAAATAACCAATTGGAAGTGACAATGAATTAAATCAATAATGTTGCTGATAGAAATGAGATAATTATACTAACTGTAATGATGTTGAAAAGGCATAACCAAATGATTGCAGAAAGTAAATGAACAACAATGCTATTTAGAAGAAATGAGCATCAAAACTTATGAAATTGTAATGAACAACAAAGTTAAGTTACTGGAATGAACAACAAATCTTTGTAATTGAAATTAACAGCATAACAATATAGTTGCAGAAAATAGTAATCTTATTATGATGGCAATGCAATTCACTTATAGCATATATAATGGAGTAATTCATTAAATCTAAAAACAAGAAATAGGAAATCAATGCGATTCCAATAAACAGAGATCAAAACAAACCATCACACAATAGAGATCGTAGAGGAATGGTACATGACAGCAAGTGAATCGACCAGGGCCGGGCCCTTGGCCGCTAGCGAAGCACCACCAGACTACTTCAGTATAGAAGAAAGAACAACAACTAGATTATGTTTAATCATATGCAAAAATGGCTACAACCAATCGTACTTTGTCTTAACAACGAGAGTCAATGATCAAAGTAAAGATACGAAAGTAAATTCTGTATAATGATGAATCTCCATTATTTATAGGCGTTGTCCCTTTTATAATGACCAAATGGATAAAACATGAATAACAGAAAGACTAGTAACAACGATCCCTCAGGATCAAGAGATCCTGAGGGATCTGCTCAATCTTCCAACTTCAATGAACTCCTTGTCTTTTATGCTGATGCTGTGATCTTCTCCGTCCTTATCCTTAATTAGCATTCTCCAATGTTGACAAGTTGTTTGGATACAGCTTCCTGGTGAAGGAATAATAGTTACTCCATTTTGTCTTTTCCCTAAAAATGATAATTTTCCATTTCTTCTCTTTCCCGCATGAGAAAAGACAACAATTAACTAAATCACAATAATCAATAAATCCCTTGTTTTTGCTATAATTCTTTGATATATTACCATCTTAGAATATAAAGGAGATGTGATTCAAGGAAAAGGGAAATGAAATAAATGTCAAATTCATACCTTTTCCATAGCTCAACATCTCCCACCCATTAAGTTTTTCCATAATTCTTTCTAGAATTATTATCATGGAAAGTCTATCATATATATAAAATCTCATATGCAAGTGTCCAATTTTCAAGTGTTTCCAATTTATTACTAAATTATAAATAAAAAATTTATTTTATGTTATCACATTTCATGACTTTTATCTCATCATAGTTCAATTTTAGCAAAAAATAAGAATATTAAGACTTCATGTAGAGGAGTGTTATTAGATAGTTTGAGCGAATTCGATATAATTTGTTTGTTCTTCTTGTTTGGTAGTGTTCAGTTCAAATTCAACCAATGTGTCTATGCTACCAATTGCTTGCTATTTCCATAGTTTTTCCACCACCTCCAATGTTAGCAATTCCATAAATGTTTTCCTAGAATTCTTTGACCCATACCTTATTCCACACTAGGCACCATCGAAATCAATACCTTCACTTTGAACTTTGTATGTTTTCACTATTCTATTATTCTTTAAACTAAAAAATTCGAGGGTGGTTCTTGGAATAATTCTTGTTATTTTATATTAACATTTTCAATATTTGTGTGTTGGGAGTAGATTACTTCTGACACTATATCAATGAAAATATAGAATTGAATATTCAAGACTGAATTGGATTATGTGTGATATATTTCATTCACAATGCATGCATCACTTTTGGTGGGTAACATGGTCTTTAAAGGGCTTGGTATCCTCAAAATTTCAAGGTTGTATTTTTCTAAAAAGCATTTAAAATTAGTATGCATGTCCCTTGATTTAGACCATTGACATACAATTCTAAAATACAAGGAAAGAAGAATTTATGGAGAATTCTCTTTCTAGGCACATGTCAGAGTAAGAAAATCCTCTAACTAGTCCAAAGGATGAAAGGGTATTTCTTAAATAAAGTTGTTGTCATCTTTTCCAACTTGGTTGCATTGTCCTTTTGAATAATGTCTTTCGAAGAAAAAAGCTATGGACATAAATTTGAAGCAATCTGGCTATGGTTGTTTTTTCCTAGGATATATTTCTTCTACAAGGAATTTGGAATACATAGTTGTAAGTACAACACTCTAACTAACATCTTCAGCACCTATTTTGGGTGAATTTGAAAAAGGTATATTATATGAAAAAAATGAAAGGAATCGATCAACAATTCCAGTGTTTCCAAGTGGATTCAAGAACCATGCCATAATGTTGCAAACACCCCAATGCCTATTTATATGACTACTTGGATGGGTTTACAATTGTCACCAATATTATCCCTAAGATTGAAAATTATTTGTAAATAACTAGCACGCATTCTCTTTAAAATTATATTGCAGGATTCTTCCTCAATAGTGTGTATCCCTAAGATTGAAAATTATTTGTAAATAACTAGCACGCATTCTCTTTAAAATTATATTGCAGGATTCTTCCTCAATAGTGTGTACCTTTGAGGCATCGGAAAGAAATTTAACAACTCAATACCAACAATATATGATGCTAAATTCTAGCAAATTTCAAACCATGTCATCTTGGAAATTTCTTGAAAAATATGGTGAAGACCATATGTACAATATTTATACAAAATGGTGTTTAACATGAGTCTCCTACCTAGCGGCATGTGCTCTTCTTGGGAGAGAATGATAACCTCAAAGTCTCATCATGTACATATAAGGAATATCTCCATATCAACAAAACACCATACACAAACTTTGCCTTTATCAATAAAAGGTAAGCCATACATTTACTACTTAATGGAGATTATTCATCTCTATACTCTTGCTCAAAAAACTTACTATAACATGTTAATTCTATCTATACCTTTGTTAATTCATGCTTCATGATTGAGACTAATTTGTAGCCTCATTCAATTTTGATGTGCTATTATAAACAATTATTTTGGGAGCAAGGACAAGGTCCTGCAAAAATGATACATATCAGTGCTTCACCTTGTTGGTTACTAATTTCATTGAGTTCACTATGAATCCATCTAGTATACAACAATTTAGACACATGGGGTTGGTCTACATCAACATTTTTATACACACAAATGAGTAAAATAGTTAAATATATGGTAGCATATCAAACTATTTTTATGACAAGGAGAGATCCATTAAACCTAATTGTCATTTTTTGCAGCTTAGAGTGTACTCCTTTCCCCAATTTCGAGAAAACTTAGTAGGCATCTCCATTGGTCATAAATAACTAAGAACTACCAGCTACTATTACTCTATCTCCTAGTTGCATGCTAGTACTTCTTGAGACTGATCTTTCCATTCCAAGTTGACGATGTCCAATTATTTAACATGTTTGAGGTTTGCAGATCCTTATGTTATCTTGATGTATAGATCATTATTGCTAGACATTAAAATATGCAACTATACATATTTTGAACTCATATGTGAAGAGCACCTATTTGAATCATGGATCATTATGATCAAAGATACTTCCTTTGGTGGTATTGTATTGCAAATTGTTACCACTAAAACTCTTCCTACAAGGAAAATTCTTAACTTTTTCTATTTTAGAATCAAACTAGAATACAATTTTATATCTAAGTTTACAAATGTGTAGGGAAAGTAAACATACAGGTCTTCTACATTATTCACTAGGTGGGAGGTCAAAGAGTTGCATAATAGAAATTGTTTCACAATCTTTCCATTGCCTTGAAAAAACTCTCAGCATTTTCAATTGTGACTGCAGGGATAAAAGTATAAAAAAATAAACCAAAGGTATCACAATTTTCCTTTTTGCTATATGCTATGGCCATATTTGTATTTCTAGTTGCATACTAGTACTGAAGAGATTTGATAATGTTCCTTCATTATGTTAGCATTGCATTCCATAATAATCGAGATGAAATTAGTGTTCTTACCTTTTCTCTTGAGCAAGAGGCATTGTATCTTTTGTAAAATGGTTTTAGTTATCATGTACTTGAATAAATCATGTTTTAAAATTAAATATTCAGAAAAAATAAAGTAGGTACATTCTTGGGGAACATATATATGTGTTTGGTCAATTTAGTGTCCTAAATTTCTCTACATAGATTATCAATCTGGGTACCATAAACTGATGAAGTGTAGTGCACTGTTTGTGCTAGCCAAACCTTCTTACTTCATTGTTTTTATGTTTTATGTTTTTTTGGGGGTTTTCGGTCTTTATAATCCTAATGATTTACAATGTAAATTATCAAAACTAAATCTAACTTTCTTAAAGACTGCTCAAAATCTAGAAATGGAAACATAGCTAAGAAAGAAATGAAAGCGGAGCTAATAAAGATATGGAAACAAAACTAAGAAAGAAATGAAAACAAAGTTTTTATTCTTATTTTACCATTATTTCCAAATCACGAATTAAAACTGAAAGTGAAGTTTGCAATTGATGTCTAGCTAATTATAGAAATAAAACTAAATGAAATACTTGGTTACTTTGCCTCTAAATTTTGGGAGAAAGTCTCTTTGGGATGACATTTAAGTAAGTTTTTACTTCATTACTCTAAGAGGAAGAAAATACAAAGATGCTGAAATAACTAATTGCATAGATGAAATGTTCAACCGCTTAGTTAAGGATGAATTATAAACTTGAAGGGTTTTCTGTAAACATTCATTAACACCATGAGTTAGTATTTAAACTAAAAATGAAATGGCAAAGATATTAAATGACACTGGTGATTCTAATTGAGAATTTAAACTAGCAAAACAGTGAATGAAGCAAAGTATCCAACAATGTAACCTTATAATTCTTCAATCCTACTCTCACCCTGAAACAAGGTTAGTTTTTAATTGAACAAACAAGATTAAACTATTTAGTTCTATCTTCTAAACCACTAATAAGAACTAAAAAGAAATCAAGCTAATGGAAACTACTCTAAATTATAAACACTGACAGTAAGAAAATGATAGAAATTGCATTAGAAACATTGTTAGTAAGAAAACGATTATAAACACTATTTTGGAAAGAAAATGATGTATTTATAGTTAAAAAAAAGAAGAAAAGAAATAAAATGGAACCTTCTTCAGTGTAGGGGACCTCTACAACTGATTAGGCTACACTTGCTCAATCAAATCCAAGAAAACTCTTTCAGATGTTCATAAAAAAATATGTCTTCTCATATTAAAACAGGGACACAAAATGCCCAAAAATTACAGAGTCTAGAACTTTGACTTCACATTAAAACTATTACTAACTTCTCCAGTCCCTTACATAGGTATTTATAAGAAAATAATATAATTACTTGGGGATAAAAGCATGCTATAGCCAAACACGTAGAAGACAGATATGTAGAATGTCTTCCTCGGCCGCTGGAGAAATAAATCCAGAACATGGTGGCTGTTGGATTCGTTTGTATAGGTGGTTGTTGGAGTCCATAGGTGCAGGTAGTTTCTCCGAATAACAATTCCCATTACAATGAAACTCACTAATTAACCACGAAACATAGTCTTGTTACCCTCGATCTCTTTGTGTTTGACTTATCCATTGACCGTAGTCTTATGTCATCTTCTTGTCAACATGGGCTGAATGAATAGAACAGGGTCCATGTCATAATGATTTTAAAGTTGCCCATGTGGCTAGTTTCTCCTTTTGACACTTGGAACCTGTTAGAGCATGGAGGTAGCTGCAGAAAAACCAGTTAGCTACAGAATAAGCTGTGTTCCATAACTAATATACAAAAATCTATTCAAACAACAAAACATAAAAAGCATAACCTAGAAATCAATAAATGTCCTCCTCAATATAGTATATACCAGTTATTAGTGATGATAATGCATCTTTCTTATGGAAAACAAAGAAAATGAATGAGAAGAGTTGTTAAGGAAAGAGTAATTTTGAGGCTCAACATACCCCCACTGCAAAACCATTGCACGTCCACATGAAATTTTCAAAAACGTGAACTTCTATCTCTTATTACAACTATTCGGACACATCTGCCAACACATCCAACTTCCTTTTCTTACTTCTCCTTGCACTGATTGTCGTCCTGGGCTTCTTCGTAAGAAGTTTGTATTTCAAGTTGATAAGTTTTATATTCAAATTCCTATTTTTCTTGTACAATAATCCTAGGTGTAGCATTGTGTTGTCATGAATGGCTTTATCCAGTTTGTTTTGTTCCCTCAAGGTTTCATTTTCCTTTTGAATATGCCTGTTCAAAATCTCTAACTCAAATATTTTTTGTTTGAGAGATCTAGTTAGAGGTTCTTGTGGATTCAGAGGCTGCTTTAGATTGGTTGAGGATCCTACATCCATTGAGGTATCCTTCCTCTCTAATGAATCTATGTACTCATAGACTTGTTGCTGTACTGGATCTATGCTAAGAGAAGCTCTGCTTGGGCTACCTTCAAATTCTGTGGAGGAGAGTTTTATGGATTGTGTTTAGGTGGAATATTGTTAGGAGATTGAACTGGGATTTCTTCCTCTAAGTTTATGAACTGTGCTCCTTTTGATGTTACCTTCCTCAGCTTACCTCGGAGTCTAGAGCTCCTTCTCAGGTTTTGGAAGCTTATGGTTTTTTCTCTTGTGTACTTCTTCGTCTTCCCTATCTCCTTATTTTTCTTGATTTTCTCCCTAATCTTGGTTAGTATTTCGGAGAGTATCTGTTCATATTCTTGTCGTGATGAACGTTCAAGAACGTCTTCATTGATCTCTTCAACTCTCTCTTTCATTTTTCCTTTTTGTTTAGTCTACTTTCTAACATCTGATTTAGAAGTTTTCTTTGCATCATTATTTTGTGAGGAGGTTCCAAATTTGTTTTGAATGTTAATGCCGATATTTCTCCTCCTACTTTTATTAACATAACTCTCCTCAGGTGACTCTGGAGCAGCCTAGAAAAATTTCTTACCAAGAAATCTTCCTAGGTATCCCCTATAATTTTCACATGGAGTCAACTAGTATTTTCACTAATCCATGATGATACATAGTTGTTTCTATGGATTCAATTTTCTTTTGGACATTTTTTGCCATCCTTCTTAGACTGTTTAGAAGGAAGAAGGGAAGGTTTATGGTTCCATTTTCTAAGAAATTCATTAATAAGCGTATATGGTAAACATACATAAACCTAAATCTTCCTTCACATGCAATGAATTTTTGCAATATCAACAACATATTACCCCATTTGTGCTTGAGTGCTAAAATAGGAATTCCCTTCCTAAATACTGTAACATCCATATGTGGGTTTCTAAGGATCACTTTCCAAGATTCACCATTTAATTCCTTGTTTTTAAACCATCTTTCTGCTTGCCTCGATAGCTCTATTTCTTCTACTATCAAGGATTATGTTATTGCAAATTTAATATCTCCTATCTCCACTTTTGTGCCATAAATTGACCTTGTAAAACACTTGGTAATTTCCTTGTGGTAGCTGTCAAATTTCTCAATAAAATTGAACCATCCAGCCTTTTGTAGGATCCCTTTAAGCTGTGGATACCCCTCCATATAATTTACCCCTATTGGCTCTGTCTTGATAATAAGCCCCATATCCCCTATTTTCGATTACCATTCAAAATTACTCTTACTGTCTATAAAATGAGTGCTATTTAAGAAATGGAATGACTATGTGTATGGAAATGGAATTACTACGTATATATGAAAATGGAAAGACGGTGTGTATATGAAAAATGGAATGACTATGTATATAGAAAATGGAAAGACTGTGTATATGAAATGACTACATGTTATAGGAGAGATAAACTTAAGGGTTTGCATGTAATAAATAGATAGTAAGGGTTTAGAGAGTCGTAGATAGGTAGGTCACAACGTCACCTTGAACGTTAACATGTGGAGTTGTGGAGGACCGTTTGAGTACAGGTTATGGAGTTTGAAACAGAGATTTGTTATGAAAGAATCATTGAGAGTGTTTGTCATTAAAGGTGGAAGATATGGCAAATATATAGTGGCAATCAAATCAAATGATGGTCAATTAAGGAGACTTGTGATTATACATACTATACAAACTTATGTTTTCAAATTTCCTTTTGATATAAAGCTTTGAATTTACCTTTGGAAATTTTACCTTTTGCTTGCTAATTTTTTTGATGTTGATCCACAGGTACCTTGAGCATGGTTGGTCTTCAAAAATTGTTTTTTTCAATTCCCCACATACATGATTTTATTATGAGTTGTACACTTGTGCCTGAACTGATAAACAAATTGTAGTGGCAGAATCAAATTAGCTACAGAATAGAATCCACTGTAGAACATGAAAAAGAAAGTGAAATATAGCTTATGGATCATGAATAAAATGGAAGTGGCTATTTAAGTGAAACGAAATGAGATGTAAGACAAGATGATAAATGAAATGAAAAATGGATTGAAATATGTAAAAGGAAAAATTGAAAAATTTATTGGTGAAATATAACAATGAGATGAAGCGAAACTACAGAAATAAAACATTGTGAGGTGAGATGAGATGATGAATTTGCAGAATCTAAACTGCAGAGTGACTATAGCTTTTTGTCACTACTTATTACAGAAAGAAAATGGAAACTATAGGATGTCAGAAACCTCTAATTTTCACCCCGTATTTTCTGTATAAGTATGCCAATCAATGATTGGTTTTCAACCCTATACAATTTATTTATTTCCATTCTTTTTTTTTCTCTATTTTTTTTCTTTTTCAGGAAAAATATAGACTAATTTAGTGGAGAAGAAGAATTCTTCTTCACTAGATTCATTTCAGAATCGTATTGGAAAATCGTAATGAACTCCTCTTTTGAAATTGGTTTCTGATATATCTTTCATCTATGACCATTCACAAGAAGAAGAGTTTTACTTTCATCTATTATTGTTATCCTCACTACTCCATTACTAAAGACTTTTTCAATATCATATGGCCGAAGCAAATGACTTTGAAACTTCCATTGAAAATATTGAAACTTATAACCAAACAATAGCACCCAATCTCCCACTTGAAACCTATTTTCATGCCATTTAGCCCTCTGTCATTGGACTATACTAGTTCTTTGAACTGCCTCTTGCTTGATTTCATCAAGTTCATTTAATTGCTCCAGCCTATGCTTTTGTGCCTCTCATAAATCTAGTCCTAGTTAGAGTGCCATCTTAAAAGTTCTGAATTGGAACTCTATAGGGAATAAGACTTGTTTCCTATAAATAAGTTCATAGGGTGTATGTCCCATTGTGTTCCTCCAGGTAGTTGTATAGGCCCATAAGGCTTTAGGAATTTTTTCCGCCCAATCTCTTCTATGGGGATGTATAGTTTTAGTGAGGATTCCTTCAATCAATTTATTTGTAGATTCTACTTGACCATTTTCTTTAGGGTGATAAGGATTAGATCTCCTATGTTTGATCTTGTATTATTCTGTAAGCCCTTCCACCATGTTAGATGTAAATTGAGATCCCTGATTTGTCGCAATTTCTCTTGGAACACAAAAATGAGTAAATATGTCCTCAAAAAGAAAATTCACTAAAGATTTTTCATTAGAAAAAGGTAATGCTTTATCTTCTACCCATTTAGTGACATAATCAGTGCATACCAATATATACTTATTTTTCTTAGATGGAGGATTATTGGCCCAACAAAAGCTAAGGCCCAATTTTCAAAAGGTTGGATGAGTACCTGAATTTGTAATGGCATTTCATTTGAGGGAGCAGGTTTCCCTACCCTTCTTTAGTTATCACATCTCCTAACATATTCTTTAGCATCTTTAAAGATGGATGGCCAATAATATCATAAGGAAAGGATTTTATAGGTTGTCCTCTTGTCAACAAAGTTTCCACCACACGAATCATCATGACATGGCTTAAGAATCTCAGGCATTTCATCTTCCCTGACACACCTTTTGATCATAAGATCTAGGACTGTTTTATCCAATTCGTTAGTGATCGATGAATATATTGCACTTACCTGAATAATTTTTCTTTTCTCTCTAGGAAACAAATGTGAAGGTAACTTTCCTATGAATAAATAGTTATCATTATCTGAAAACCAAGCAGTTTGAGTAGTTATTGCGAAAAGATATTCATTAGGAAACTTATCTTCAACGGGAGAATCTTCTTTCATATTCTGAATTCTAGACAAGAAATTAGCAACTCTGTTTTGTTTTCTAGGTCTATCTAGCACAGTAATGTTGAATTTTTGCAAAAGTAAAAGCCATCTTGTAACTCTTCCATTAGTAATAGGTTTATTCATTAAATATGTAATTCCAAAGTGATATATATGAACAAAGGTTTCATAGCCTGTTATATAATGTCTGAACTTGTTAATTGTATGAACAATAACTAAAAATTCATTTTCAGTCACAGTATTATTTAACTCAGTGGGAGTCAAATTCTTATATAGTAAATGGCATAAGGAATCAAATATTTTTTTCCCAATACAACTCCCAAAGTTGTATCTGAAGCATCTGTTGAAATATGGAAAGGGAGTTTCTAATTTGGACCTCTTAAAATGGGTGCTTTAGAAATTTTTGTTTTCAAGGTTTAAAATGCCAACTCGCAATCAGAATTCCAATTGAATTCACAATCTTTGTAAGCAATTTGAAGATTGGGGATACTATTTTTGTGAAATTTTCTATAAACCTTCTATAATATCCTATAAATACTAGAAAACTTCTGACATGCTTTTGGCAATTTGGAATTGATAATTTAGAGATGACTTCAACTTTAGATTTGTCAACTTTAATCCCATCTCCTGAAATGTGATGTCCTCAAACAATACCTTCTATAAACATCATAAAACATTTTTCATGGCTTAGTGAAAGGTTTTCTTCTTTACATCTTTTCAGAACTTTTTCCAAATTTTCCAAAGCTTCTTCAAATGTATTGCCATAGACTGTAAAGTCATCCATATATACCTCTACATAATCATGTACTAGATTAGAAAAAATCCCTAATACTGCTCTTCGGAATGTTGCAGGTGCATTACATAACCCAAAAGGAAGTACTTGGTAGGCATAAGTTCCCCATGGACAAGTAAATGTGGTTTTATCCTGATCTTTAGGTGCTACCTGAATTTGATTACAACCACTAAAACCATCGAAGAATGAGAAATAATTCTTACTTGCTAATGTATCTAACACTTGATCTATAAAAGGAAAAGAAAATGAGCTTTATGGGTTGCTTTATTCAGTTCTCGATAATCAATGCACACCCTCCATTTACCATTATTTTTAGGCACAATTACTAAAGGAGAAACCCATTGACTATTTGAAATTGGGTAAATGAAGTTTAAATTCAGTAATTTTTGGAGCTCTTCTTTCACAATGTCTCTAAGGTTTGGATTCATCCTTCTATAATGTTGTTTGACAAGTCTACAATTTTATTTAATGTAGATGTGATGGATACAAGTCTTAGGATTAATGCCTTTGATGTTGGTGTATTCCCATGCATATGCAGAAGAATGTTGTTGTAATGTCTTGATTAGCTTTTCCTTTTGTAATTTCTCCAAGTTATTGTTTATGTTCAATGTTCTCCCTGGAAAAATTTCAATTGTAGAGCTACCAAACTCTTCCATAGAATAGAGAGACATCTACCTATATGAAAAATATTCAACATTAGATTTTTCTTGAAATTGCTCATGGTCATTTTCTAAAGATGATTAAAAATTTCCCAATGTATTTAAAATTTGACTATCTTCACTAATATTTGAAAAAGTAAAGAGAGGTTGAATATCATCTTCATCATCAATCCATTCTATTTCATCTATTTCTGTGATTTCTTTTGCTAGAGGATATAAAGTAATTTTTTTTGTTGAATTACCATAAGAAATATTCATGTCACCAGATCTACAGCTAATAAAAGCATGAGCTGCGGCCAGCCAAGGTCTTCCTAATATGAGTGGATGTCCTCCTAGATTATTCTTGGGTGTTAAGATCATGAAATCAATAGGAGATTCCCAAGAATATAAGATACTGAAATATCTTCTAACACTCCATCTAGTTTGATTACTGATCTATCTGCTAGTTGCAATATGGTAGGTGTGTAAAGAAGATTAGGAAGCTTGAGTTGCTCCATAGTTTGTTTGCTCTTGATATTTATTGTTGCCCCTAAGTCAATCAATGTATTTTGAATTTCAACTCCATTAATGTGTTTTCACAATTGGAATTCTTGGATCGACATATTTTTGTATGGCAATTTTTCACATCATTATGTCTGCTATTTTTATCACCAGGTGAATTCTTTTGTTTCCTTTGTTTTTCTTCCCCATTTATTTATGCTCAATTCCTTTACTGTTTTGGCTAGAATTGGAATTTCTTTAATTTCTTGTAGAAAAGGGATTTTGATACATACATTCTTCAATTCATCTATAAAATCATAATTTGGAAACATAATTTTCTTTCTACTCCTTTATCAATTTGTAACCTTTCAGGAAAAGGAGGTGTAGAAGTAGATGTTGGTTGCTCAATGATAGGAGTTGTGTTCACTGATTCTTTCTGTTTTTATTTTTCAATGTTTTGGTTTTGGAGAGATGTTCCCTCAAAACTTTTATTGACCTTTAGAGAATCTTCCTCAGAACTGTCTTATTCCTGAATAACTACAAAAGGTCTTTCCTTTTCTAATATCCTACCAGATCTTAGTTGATCATCATTAAGATCTAGAGGAGTGATCATATAAGTTTGAAATTGTTGTCCTTCTACCATGTAAGCATTCTGAGGATTTTTATTGTTGGGGTTTGTTAATGGTTGGGCATGTAGCTGATTTGGTTTATGTTAAAATGGTAGTAAGAGTTGAGGATTTTGGTTTTGTTGTGGAATTTATTGTGGAAATGGTAATGAAAGTTGAGGGTTATTACTTTGAAGTTGTGGCTACTTATTTTGTTGTGGAATGTGTGGGGCAGGATAATTCTGATATGATGGAGGATATTGATAATATTGAGAAAACCTACCATAAGGATTTTGTACTCCTTGTGCCCACGATTGAGATTGAGATTGAGGTTGAGGTGAAGGTTTCTACCAAGTATTCCAATTTGGTGGGTGCTGAAGATACATTTGATTGTTAAATCCCTAATTTTGTGGCCCGTGCCAAGGTTTTTTAGAGACAAATAAAAGTGGTTCTACTGAACTTGGAACCGTTTATTCTTGAAAGACAACCTTAAGACCTAGAATCGAAGGACAACCCTTGGTTTGATGTTTCTCTGAGAAGATCATACAAGTCTCTATAATTTTTTCATCTAAAGGGCATTCTCTTAGAGCATGTTTATTTTTTTCTGTATTTCAGACAGAAAATAGCTAAAGCATCAGCCTCGGTTTTTTGGTTATTTTGCAACTTGAGGATGTCTATTTGCTCACTGAGACTCCCCAGGATATCTATTTTGAATTCATAAAGCATATTACCAATTTCTGCCCTACTCACTGAGCTGGTTGCAGACTTATCTAGTCTAACAAGAGAAGGATCTCTTGGACCTTTCCCTTTTTTGGATTTCCCTCTTGATAAATGAACACATAATTCACCTATATCATTTAATGGGAGTTGAGAGATATCTCCCTTCCCCATCATGTTAAGGATATCTATCCACTCATCTCTAATAGCTTCTAATAAAAGAGCCTTCAAGGTATCTTCATCTGAATTGTCCATCTTTTCTCTTTTCAAATTATAGTTCAATCTCTTAATCAAATCCTCTATGTTTTCATCCTCTCTTTGCATCATTCTGAACACTTCATATTTTTTATTGGTAGGCATGCAATAATCAAAATACGTATCTAAAAGCATGTTTTTCATGTCATTGCATGTTCTAATGGACTAAGTGACTAACCCCATGAACCACTTCAAAGCAGCTCCTTTTCAGTGTTGAGGGGAACAATTTAAGTGCTTGAGAGTCTTTTAGATAATCATAGGTTCTGCACAATACTTCAAACTCAAATAAAAATGTTTCAGGATCCTCACTTTTTAATCCATGGAATTTTGGGAGGACAGAAGATGAGATATTTTTCATTGTGGCATTTGTTTCCTCATCCACTATAGGGAATCCAAAAGAATTATCTATTTCCTGATTTCCTCTACCTTCTCCATTATTTCCTCTACCTCCTCCATTATTTCCTCTACCTCTACCTCTACCCACTCCTCCAAATAGTGTGAATTCTCTATCCTCTCCTTTTTCTACCATTATAGTTTCATTAGAGTTAATATAAGGTTCAACCTGCAAGGTTTGTTTCTCTTCCTCTAGATATTCTATCAATGAAATATGGGGGAAAGGTTCTAGTTCTTCTTCCTCACCAGGTTTTCCTAATTCTTCAACTAAAATCTGTGATCCAGGTGGATGTTTTTGGCCACCTGCCTATCCCATTTGGACCCCCACAACCATCTCTTTCAGTTTTTTTCAGTTTCCTAAATTATAGCACACTTTTCTATTTTTAGTAGTTTTTTGGGTCTTGAACTTCCAGAACCATTTTGAGGCCCTAAATGATGTTTTTTGGGAAATCTAGGGGCAACATGGGTCCATGGATCCCTGTTGCCCTTACCAAAGTGGTAGTGCTCAGATAGATCTTTCTAATGAGCTATTGTACACATCAAACATAGATCATATGCCAAAGTTATGACCCTAGGAAATTGATGTACCGATTTACCCAAATGGGGCCCACAATTTGGCATTTCATCTTCTAGGGTTAGGTTTCGAGATGTGAAGAGTTTTCCATTGTTTATCAACAATAAATAGGCCTTAGAGCCTCATTGTAAGATAGTTCAGAGGCATGTAGCCGCCACATCTCTGCTCAAAGATAAGCTACCATCACCCTAGCTGGTTTATTTACATTTTTGGTTGTAAGCATATTTCAGTAATTTCCATTAATGAAATGAAGTATTATTTCCACTGCATCTTTGTGTATATGGTTATCTCTGTATTTTGTTGTGTTCCTGTTTAAATTTGGATCAATGGTATTAGAGTGGCCTGCTTTTTCTCTGTTTTTCTTTGCATGTCCCCAATGAGGTTGGGATATAAGGAGTTAGGGCTTGAATTGGTTGAACCTTTACAAGACCAGCCTCGCAAATCTCGATGGCCTCCTATGGCGGATGAGAAGAAAGATGAGGGGTTAGGAGATCTTATCAAAATCTTGCTCAAAGAAGCCCTCGAATGACAAAGGAACGCGATGATGGACAATTTTGCGGAGATCGTTCAGTAGCTACCCAGAGGCGACGTATCGGCTTTCAACAACTACTCTGGAAATGCCACACTATTTAAGGTACAAGTTAATTTTGAAATCCCCATCTTCGAGGGTCAAATAGATGCAGATTCCATAGATAAATGGTTAAATATGCTAGAAGGATATTTTCCTATTTATGAATTTTCGAGTCGGGAAAAGATTGTTTTTTCTCTTGTCAAAGTAGCCCTCCACGTCAAGAATTGGTGGGAAACCTACTACGAGCAGAAGGATGAAAATGCGGGCTCACAGTTTTCAGTTGCACCCACTTGGGATTCATTCCAGGATGCCATCAAGGAGTAGTACTACCCTGTCAAAAGCTATGAGGGGAAATACATAAAGTGGACCACGCTGCGGTAGGGAAGGGACCAAGATGTGCCAGAGTTCACAAACATTTTTCATACCCTTTGCACACAGTTGGGTATCAAAGATTCTGATCTGCATTTGGTACTCAAATATTGTGGCTACCTACACAGATACATCCAGGAATAGATGGAGTTCCTAAACATCTCCTCACTCGGCACATCATACCAATACATTGTCAAAATCGAGCAAAAGTTCAAACAGAAAAAGCGAGACTTTGGATCTGCAAATGTGAAGCCCAAAGGACAAAGCCAAGGTGGGGTGACCCATGACAACCTGTCGAAGCTGCAAGAAAAGAACAACACCACGAAGACAAATAAGGACACTGGAAAGTGGTGTGAGTTCCACAAGAGTCCCACTCATAACACAAGTGAGTGTCAGACCAAGCAGTCGCTGGTCGCTGAGTTGAAGGCTTCCGAATCAGATGCATGTTCTAACCATGAGCCAGAACCCGACAAGGGGAATGGAAAAGGGAAGCAGATCATTGATGCAGATCTCAGCACCACTGTTGCCACCACTAAGATCCAGAAAAATGAGCCTGAAGATCCAGAGGAGGGGGGGCATCTTTTCCACTCATAGATGTGGGTGAAGGGTTCACCGTTGCAATTCATTATTGACAGTGGCAACCAAAAGAACCTCATTTTAGCAGAGGTCATGAAGCGGTTGGGCCTACCGACTACACTACACCTATAGCTGTACTGTATCGGGTGGCTTCATGAAGGACGAGATCTCAAAGTTCACCAGCAGTGTCGCCTTCCCTACAACATCAAACCCTTCACAGATGAGGTATTGTGTGATGTTACACCTCTTGATGTTTACGATGTACTATTAGGCCAACCACACTTGTGGAGGTGACATGCTATGTATGAGTCAAGGCCTCGCGTTGTCATTATTTCTTTGGATAATTCATTATACAGGATATTGGAGGTAGCCCCACCTACCCCACCTCCTTGATCACTACCAAGAAAGGTAGCAAGCTCATCTCCCAGACTAGGAAATTCATTTTCTATCTGGTTTGCTCCCAAAGTAAGGGGAAGATCATTGCTATATCCATGACCCCTGCAAAGGGTTCCTCCATTTAGCAGTAGCAGCAAAGGGATACGGTCATGACAGAACACAGGAACAAATTCTCCTCACCCACAGGGGCACCACACAAGTTTCAGGTGGGAAACAAATTTTGGTTACATCTATAGAGAGAATGCCTTACCAGAACCCATCAAAACTCAGACCACTCCGACATGGTCCTTACACCAATACCAAGGCTACGGGAAATAATGCTTTGAAGCATAGAATTCCTCCATTCCTTTTCTTGCACCGAGTGTTCAATGTGGACCGTCGTCAACCATGCTTCCCACCACTTCTGGACATATCATAGATTGCAAAGTAGCTCACTGGAGACCCAGCTCAGTGGAAGCTTCCTCACCTCAAGGAGGAACTCAATGCAATGGGGACCATTGCTTCCTAAGGTGGGAGGAATGATATAGCTGGATGTTGGTGGCCACCCACCTATCCCATTTGGACCCCCACAACTATCTCTTTTAGTTTTTTTTTGGTTTCCTAAATTGTAGCACAGTTTACTATTTTTAGCAATTTTTCAAGTCGTGAACTTCCAGAGCTGTTTTGAGGCCCTAAACGACATTTTTAGGGAAATATGGGGGCAACATGGGTCTATCAACTAATTTTTCCCTTCCCAAAGTGGTAGTTCTTAGATATATCTTTCTAACGAGCTATTGTACGCGTCAAACGGAGATCGTATGCCAAAGTTACGACCTTGGGAAATTGATGTACCAATTTACCCAAACCGGGCCCACAATTTGGTGTTTCATCTTCTAGGGTTAGGTTTTAGGATGTGAAGGGTTTTCCATTGTTTCTCAATAATAAATAGAGCTTCGAGCCTCATTCTAAGAAAATTCAAAGGCATGTAGCCACCACATCTCTTCTCAGAGATAAGCTACCATCGCCCTAGCGGGTTTATTTCCATTTTTGGTTTTAAGCATATTTCAGTAATTTCCATTAATGAAATGAAGTATTATTTCTGCTGCATCTTTGTGTATATGGTTATATCTATATTTTTTTGTGTTCCTGTTTAAATCTGGATCAATTCGATCTCCTGTGGAGGTGAAAAAGGCTACTCCCATTGTTGGAGACTCAAGATTTTTCTCTCCTAGGACTGCTTTGGTAGAGGAAGTAGGAGTTTCTTTTGTTTGGATTTCTGACTTTGGAATTTTAGGTGTTCTATGGCTGGGAGTATTAACTTGAGATGGAGGTATGTCTCTTATTGTTCCTTATTGAGTGGGTGGTTTTGTAGGAGTTGAACTTCTGCCCCTAGCTATAAATTTTCCCCTAGAGTCTCTTTTTCTATGCATGTCATTTTTTTTTAATGTAAGAGATAAAGTTACCTAGTTACAGTTCCTCGGCAATGATGCCAAAATGTTTGGTCAATTTAGTGTCCTAAATTTCTCTACATAAATTATCAATCCAGGTATCATAAACTGATGAAGTGTAGTGCATTGTTTGTGCTAGCTAACCCTTCTTACTTTGTTGTTTTTATGTTTTATGTTGTTTTGGTAGTTTTCAGTCTTTTAACTCCTAATGATTTAGAATGTAAATTATCAAAACTAAATCTAAATTTCTTAAAGACTGCTCAAAATCTAGAAATGAAAATAGATCTAAGAAAGAAATGAAAAGAAAGCTAAGAAAGATATGGAAACAAAGCTAAGAAAGAAATGAAAACAAAGTTTCTATTCTTATTTTACCATTATTTCCAAATCATGAATTAAAACTGAAGGTGAAGTTTGAAATTGATGTCTAACTAATTATAGAAATAAAACTAAATGAAATACATGGTTACTTTTCCTCTCAAATTTGGGAGAAAGTCTCCTTGGGATGACATTTAAGTAATTTTGTACTTCATTAATTTATGAGGAAGCAAATACAAAGATGCAGAAATAACTCATTGCATAGATGAAACGTTCAACCACTTAGTTAAGGATGAATTATCAACTCGAATCCATAAACATTCATTCACACCATGAGTTAGTATTTTAAACTAAAAATGAAATGGCAAAGACAGTAAATGGCACTGATTAGTTTAATTGAGAGTTTAGACTAGCAAAACAGTGAATGAAGTAAACTATCCAACAACGTATCCTTATCATTGTTCAATCCTACCCTTGTCCTAAAAAAAGGTTATTTTTTAATTGAAGAAACAAGATTACACTATTGAGTTCTATCTTCTAAACTACTGATAAGAACTAAAAGGAAATCAAGCTAATGGAAACTGCCTTAAATTATAAACATTGTTAGTAACAAAATGATAGAAATTGCATTGTAAACACCGTTAGTAAGAAAATGATTATAAACACTATTTTGGAAAGAAAATGATGAATTTAAAATTAACAACAAGAAGAAAAATAAATGAAATGAAACCTTCTTTAGTGCAGGGGCCCTCTACAATTGATTACGCTACACTTGCTCAATCAGCTCCAAGAAAACTCCTTCAGATGTTAATAAAAACATGCAGTCTTCTCATATTAAAACAGGGAGACAAAATGCCCAAAAATTACAGACTCTAGAACTTTGATTTCACATTAAAACTATTACTAAATTCCTCGGTCCCTTACACAGGTATTTATAAGAATAATCATATAAGTATTTGTGGTGAAAATCATGCTACAACCAAACACGTAGAAGATAGATATGCAGAATTTCTTCCTCGGCTGCTGGAGAAATAAATCCAAGACATGGTGTTTGTTGTAGTCCATAGGTGTAGGTATTTAACCAAAGCTGGACACTCCACCAGGAATCCTCAACAACCTAGCGTCCTAAACTACAGTGAAATTCATGGCATGGATGTTGGTATGTGGGATAATAAAGAAGAAGACGCTGTAGTTTCTCCCACAACTTGTTTGAGAAGTCAATTTTCATGTTGTCTCTAATTTTCTTGATGTCAATGACCCATTCATGTTCAAATTGAGGGGGGTCCATTGAAGAATATTTTGTATCCGTAAGATAAAAATGCAATTTCCATGAGAAAAAATAATAACATGTGAAGTAATAAATCCATCATAATACAAACCAGATCAATTAGGTGTCTTGTCAAATGCACCTTCACTCATGTGATAAATAGAGTGATGGTGGGTATATCTATGTTATTCAAATGAAAGAACAATATTGGGATGTTGCAGCCATGCAATGATTCACACAATACATTAACAACATCAACAACAACCAATGCAAAAAGTTAAGAGAAAATACAGTGCAACAAACCAAAAAAAACACCAATTTGTCTGATGTCAGTGACCCAATCATGTTTGGATTGAGGGGGATCCATTGAAGAGGTTGCTATGATGGGAAAGAGTGGAAACCTAAAAAGTTATGAGCTAGATGAAGCATTCGTGTTAGAGATTGATGGTGCTGAGGAATTCCTATTTTTCAAAGAAGCAGGTTGGGAGCCCATCATTCACTTGTTCACCAAGTATAAAATTAAACTCTCTTCTGATTTCATTGATTCTTTTGATGGTATTAATGCTAGGGTTGAGGGGATAACATTTCCCATAACCAAGGAAAGCATTGCAGAAGCAACCAAAATACCAGCTAAGGGAGAAAGATGGTTCAAAAGGAAGACAGTACAGGGGGTAAACATTAATTTTTTCCTAAAAGACAATTTTCATGACCCTTGCCTTGGGGATCCACTATAACATTTTAAAACCAGAGTGCGTTAAACTAATGCGACAAATTCAACTTTATATGCTATGTGATGGTTGATTCTCTAAGGTATTTTTGTATCACATGATATTTTTGGTACACATGTCTAGTTTTAATATGATGAATCTCCCTTATTTACTACATAAAATCTTAATGGAGGTGGTGGTCTATGCAAGAAAAAGGAAGGCTTTATATCCCCATGATGTCTGCCACCATAATCTCATTCAAATCACGTACCTACATGCATTAAACAAGCAAAAACAATAGTCATGGAAGAGAATAATGAGACAACCATTTCCAATAAATCATAAGAAGTAAAGGGCTCTAGCTACAGAGGTCGAGAGCAGTCACCAACTTGCTACAAAAGCCACCAAAAACCCTAACAAGATGAAAGCCCTAGGGTTTATAATAGTAGGAGCAGAAGACACCAAAAAGAAGTACAAGATAAAAACAAACATCAAACCATTAGAGAATATCTAAAGAAGGGTGAAGATCTTGGAGAATTTCACCATGCAACATAATACTCAAGGAGGCCACAAATGATGCCCACAAACAAACTCAGGCTCAAATTGAAATCTAAACTAAATCCCAAGCTAAAGGAATCAATTTTCATTATCGATGAGCAAGAAGAAGTGTCTTCTAGAGCTGAGCAGGGGATTCAAGTATAAATTGAACCACAACCTCAAACATTTTCCAAAACCTTGTACAAAAAGGGCATAACAATTAGTCGGACATTGGCCAAGAAGGACAAGCTCAGAATCCTTGCATAGGAAACAAAGGTTGTTGAAAATTAAAAGAAGGGAAGCTTTGAGTTTTTTAACCTTGAGAGTTTTCCCATGTAACATAACAATTTGATCTTATGACATGTTTTGGGATCACTTGAAGAAGATATGGAAAAGAAATGGTTATGGCGTGGGTCAATGATGCACCTAATGTCAATTTTTTTGATAATGAAAAATCTAGTACAGTTAGTTGTTGTTAAAGTGGTTAATCTGGTTTGATTCCTTTGGACAATTAAACTTTAGACTTCGGTCCTAATTTGGTTTAAAATACTAGTTTTTTTACTATTTAATGACCATTTTCAAGGAAAATATCTTATGAAAATGAAGTAAGTTGTCTTTATTGTTGTTATGTGGCTAAGGTTCTATGATATGAGATGTGTATTTATGTTTTGAAAGTCACCTAGGACATGAACCTAGCCTCATCTGGGCACACTTAAAGGTTTTTCTTTCTTGCAAAGATGGTTGTATAATATAAGATTTTTTATTTCCCTCTAGATGTGATACATCACATAACTTCATATAATTATCACTTATGTGATATATTATCATAACTTATGTCGATATCAATAGGTTCACTTTCCATCATAATTATCACATAACTTGATATAGTTTATGGCCATGTGATATTGGTGATTGGAATTGGATTTTCTTCCTTGTTTGTAAGTGTTGGTTTTCTAAATTTCATATCACATGATCATAATTCTTATGTGAAATATTGTTATTGATAAAATCTAATTATTTTCCTCTACCAGTGAAAAAAATTCTTTTACTGTAACACACCTTGTTTGGACACTATGTTTTTGATGTGCAACATCAGTGTTACTAATTGCTATGTATGTTATCCTATTGGTTGTTTCTTTTTATTTTCTGCAACTCTTTGAGATTAGTTTCCACTATTAATGAACATTGGACTTTCACACTATGATAACTTCCATTTCAAAATGAATATGGATTCTATTGTTCATAACCAATGTCCATACATACAAGAATAATAAGGCAGGTGGAATACAAATAGAATAATTCTCTATATAAATAACCCTATCATTGCCTATATATCTTTACTTGTAAGGATGTTTAATTCTTGAATAGGATCCTTCATCAATAGGCACTGGGAAATCATTTTGTAGTGCTTCACGTATATGAAGGTATATATCTGTTTGGCTGAATAGTCCTTAGTATGGCTCACTTTGAGCCTTGAGACACTCACTTGGAGTATTTCTAAAATTTATATGTTCACTTGAGGGTTTACCATCGTATGAGTAAAAGATCATTAGTTACACCAAGGTAGAGATCTCTTTGGAGGATGAGGCCTCTTTACTCATGGTTTCAACCCCATCAGTGTCATGTGGCCATATGAGACAATCTCTCTTTCGAGGGCCATTTATGGTAGATAAAAATAAAAGAAACATGATTAGTGCATAAAATATCCCAAGGGTCATACAATCCATTGACCACTTATCCATTTTTCTTCAAGTTTTGAAACTTTTCATTTTTTTACATGAATCTTAAAGATGGTAGGTTAAGGTATCTATCAAGAAATTTTAGATAGACCAAAGGTTAAGTAAATATAATTTACCTATAAAAGAGAATAAAGGAATACCATATAATGTTAAGGAATTGATCATCTTTTTTCTTCCCTTTTTTTCTAAAGTTTTCTTTGCACAATTTATTTATTTAAATGGATTTTTATAATACCATACCTAGTTTCACTATATGCTTGATAATATGAGCATATTAATTTGTATGGCCTATTGAGGTGGTTAATAGAACAAATTGCATCAACTCATAATCATGTTAAGTCTAAGTGGGCATAACAATTTTTTCCAAGCTTTAACTAGATTTTAGAAGATATAAAAGGTTTAACAAAGTCATTGTAGGAACATAATACAAGATAAATAGTAGGAGTAATGCAAGAGGATATAGATATGCATAGGTACTAGTCTGTGTGTGACCATGTTGACCAATACTATGGGGTATAGTGGGAAATACTTTAAAAACTATAGGTATTCATTGACTAATTTCACTGGTTGATAGGTTTTTGGGAAATATTTTTCCTCATATATGTTCTAACATAATTATATTAAAAAGAGAATGTAATATAAGAATTTATACAATAAATGATTATTTTATATTAAATTATAAATAAAAAATAGATTTAAGTTTTATTATTGATAAGTTTGTAAAATTAAAATTAAAAAAGAAATAATGAAAACAAAAAGTTCATAAAATACAATATATATATATATATATAGGAAATAATAGGTGAGTGTTGTATAAAGGAAATATGATTGCAATCATATACTCTTGTATCTATATGTAGAATAGATAAAAAAAAAAAGGTGTTTCACTTAAATACCAAGTTCTCCCCTATTAAAATTTTATTTGATGCCTCCAACTTTTTTTTCTCAATTGGTCTACTCCTATATTCATACAAAAATGTTACAGCGAGGCAGCTGCCTCGAGAATTCTTGCCATGAAGTTGGCATTTAGCAAAATGATTCTTGGCATCCTGACTATGGAACCGGCAAAATGACTTACATCAGAGTTTTTAATTCCAAGGAACATTGACCGTTCCATAAATCTCCAAAAAGCTGACCATACAGTGATACATGACTGAGTAAAACACTGTTGTCTCATGAACAGATTCTTACATAAACAAAAACATGAACAAACTCCGACATGTGGAATAGATAGAGACCTGAAACAGGCATGAACACTGTAAATCGAAGGGGAGGTGAACTTCTTCTTCTGTGGCAGAACAAAAAAACCAGAGGCGTTGGCTGGTTCAATCTTCATCTGAGGTTGACAGTTGTTCCTCAATGATTTGGCACCCAAATTGATCTGAGTCCTTGGAGTCAGAAGGATGGACCGCTGAGCTTGAAGGCTCTCCTCTCGCTGGCGCGCTTGGGGCGACATTGGATTCTGTATTTATAGTAGACAGGCCTCCACTGACTTGGCGTTGGGTGACATTTGGACTTGCCAACCTTTGATCCACAGGAACCCCAAGTTGAACCACCCCCGAACCCCTGACATTCTCACACTTTTCAATTGTCACAAAGACTATGAAGGAGGAGTTTGCTAGAGAACAAGGAATGTGGAAGAAGGTAGTGGGATACGCTTGATGCACACAGACTCCAGCTCTGGCTTGCCCCCTTCCCCTGCCACTGCCACTTCTGGTTGTCGGATAGTTGAGGCAACAAAACTTTGACGCATCCGAAGAGGGGTCCGAAGTGGTGGAGGAGTGCTGGTAGGTAGCTCGACCATGAGAACCGCCATGTCTACTCCCCATTCTAAGCCTTTCTCTCGGCATAGTGATACACAAAGAATCGATAGAGGGGCGAGTACACAGAGAGAATTGACTGAGGGGAAAATACCCAGAGAGAAGTCTCAGCTCGATCGAAGCTTTGAGCCCCAGGAACCGGAGCTGAATGGAAGACGGATATGGTGAAAGCGCTTGAGGCCCAGCAAAGACAGACTGACAGAGATAAAATTTCGGCATGCACCAAAGCCAAAAGAAAGTAGGGGGTGGAGCTATCGCTCAGAGAATCGCCTAGGACAGTGGCCTTTATGGAGCTAAAGGCCTGCATCGGAACAACGGGAATGAGGATTAAACTGAGAGCCATCATGCCAATAACCAGATGCAGGGAGGCTAGCGTTAATGCTTCCATTAAGAGGTATGTGGTAGGCCAGCTCTTCGGCCCAAGAAAATAACAACTGGCACAGTTGGGCTGCCACCTGCCCTCCTTGTGCACCTCCATCGTACCTATTAACCTGTCAATCACCCGCATCTGGGAGATGCCTCCAACTTCTTACAAGTGGTTTTAGACTACAATTTTTCAATCTAGGTCTTACAAGAAAATGATGATCTTGTGAATTTATCCCTCCACATTTTCCACACTAAAAGCATCGATATGAATGAAAAATAATATAATGACCCAATCTAGATCACAACTATGCATTTTGGGAGGATTTTGGTCCCCAACATTGTCTATTGAATGAAGTGAGGGAGTTTTTCTGTACTCTCTCATAGGTGTACCATTTGGCCTCTCCTAGATGGCATCATTTGAACCTCATCTACCAATGTTCATGATGGACCTATATTTTAATTTTGGATCTCTTCTACAATACTATATCCTCTATTAGCTCTTCCTAGGCATCTAGTCTTAAATCCTCTATAGAAGGTAGGAATTTTTCTTCTTCCTGATCTAACATGAAAGGCTCATAAAATTTCCAATTATCTACACTCACCATTGATTAAGTGTGCATGTGTGGGTATAGACTTAGTCTATAGATGTTATCTCCCACCTCTTCTAGTAACTCAAAGGGACCATATCGGAAAGCCTTAATTTTCTTACAAGGACCCTTGAGCCTCTTCTTGTTCAACTATAACCACAATCTATCTCCCACCTTGAATGGATTCTTTGACCTATGCTGCTCATTCCTCACCTTATATTTTTCCTATGAATTATGTAATGTCTCCTCTTCCTATATATGGATTTTCCTTATCTTTTCCAAATAAATTATGCCCTTAAGGCATCCACTATAAGATCCCTCATAGCTCCTCGTTTCTACACATATGTAGTATCTAAAGGTGAAGATGGAAAATGCCTGAAACAAGTTTCAAATGGAGACTTACTAGTTGAAGTGTAGACTACCCTGATATAAAAGAACTATATATAACCTATAGGTAAAATTGTGAGATATAAGGTCTTGAAATCCTCCAACATAATCACTAGAGGATATTCCTCCAATACCACATCTTCCATGTGGACCACCCCTGAGGTTAGTGTAGGGCCTTGTAATTTTAGCTGAGAACAAAAATATTATGTTCTTCCATTATATAATTAACACTAAAATATACTTATAATTGTTACAACAAGTGATTTAGATTTAGAGAAACATTATCACCTTGATATGACTTGATGTTGACCTTCACTTCCATTTTGAATAGGGACTATAAATGGTTCATGACACTCAAAATGGGTTGATCCTTTTCAACTTCTTTCTTTGGCTCCCTCTCTAGATCTTCTTGATCTGTAAATTTTTCCTCTATACCGACCTCTATGTTACAACTTCCATCTTCTCCAAATAGCCCAAGCTTATTAATCAGGGTTACTATGAGGAGGTTTACATTATGGTTTATATTTTTTTACTTATGCTCCAAGCCTTCCAAACCTCTCCTCTACAGGATATTCAGGGTTATTGGTAGATTTGTCAACTATGGTTGAGGTTTTATGAATTTCAGATTGACAGGTCTCGATCCCATGAAATTCCTCACAATATACATAAATAAACCTACTCTAATGCCAATATCATTTGTGAATTGACATGGATATTTCACTAGAAAATTGATCATAAGAAATCTTCTAAAATATACTAGAAAATATGAAATCTATACTAAGATGGCTAATTTCTCCTTAGAGTTATGGATATATTAATTACTATTTATTGTGTATGCATGCAAATTATAATTACACAAAAAATAGAGAATAGTGAAATAAAATTTTGAAATCACAAATTAACACAATATATAGCTTAGGAAACCCTTTAAAGGGAAAACCCAACTAGAAGGTGAGGCCACTATGCTCTCTTTCTCTAAATGGAAAATAAATGAAAGTAAGAAGAAGTGAGACATGTAGCCCATGGGCTGCTACAATGCAAAAATCCTCTATTTTTTAAATCTCATTATCCACTCTTGGCTACTCTACTTGTCTATGAACAAAATGCAATCAAATAGAATGGAACCCCTTTTCCTCCTAGTGACCTAGTTATAACATAGCTTGATAGCCTACTAGTGGTTAATTTTATCTCCTTCAACACTTAACTAGAGTTAAAGCATGGACCCTTCTAGAGTCTTGTTCATCATGATCATCTCGATAACCCCTTTTCCATCAATGCGGACTCACATGGCATAATCTCGAAACATGGTGGTCAAAATAGGAAGGTCAACTTCCAACTACCACAAATTTTGCATACGAACTTCAATTGAGGAAATCCTTATATATACACCAACGATACCTAGTCTTAGCATCATCATATTTTATCTTTTTTGTTTAATTTACTGTAAAAGGTTGTTTCCCATTCGAAGTGGATTTTATTCATTTTAAGGTGCATGGTTCATAACAATTTATTTCAAAGCTATGATCCTAGAATTCTATTGTTTCAATAAATTCATCTTGGCGTTTTTGTGATAGCCTTTCTTTTTTAAAATTTAGAAAAAACAATCAGACTGAGCAAGGCATACGTAATAAACATTTGAATTTCTAGTTTAGTATAAATTCATAAATATAGCCTATGGAATTTAGGGTTAATGATGAGTCCTGAAAATAGTTTCAAATAAGTGATCTATTTTTTATTCATTTGGTGTTTCGTTTGTATTAAAAGTGTCCCTTGTAGTCTTATTAGTGGTTTTATGGTGAATTACCAAGTACATATTTGTCCGTTAATGAAAAAATAATTCTCCATTCTATAATGAAAAATGCCAATAACCTTGAATTAAATATCATTTGATGTACTATATGATGAAAGATCAATGAATAAAATTGAGGGACTATTACACTATTTTACCAAACAATTTGGTGATTTCTAAAGCATACATTCTAATTATTGTCTTTTTCAGTACCATACACACATTTCCCTACACAACTTGAGTTTCTTTCTAATCACAATATATTATCCAAGTGCCCTATAGAAGTCGCATACATGTTATACATAACATGGGACACTAGCTTGATCTCATTTGAGGTCCTACACACAACTTGAGTTTCTTTCTAATCACAATATGTTATCTAAGTGCCCTATATAAGTCACATACATGTTATATATAAGTTGGGACACTAACTTGATCTCATTTGAGGTTGTAGGAGTTGAAGACTAGATGTGTGAAATTTGCTCGCCATGGTTATGCATGATTGCAAGTTAATTGAGTGTTTATTCATCCCAGCAAATGAAACCTTAAAATATTTCTTAATTACTTTAGGCATTGTTTTGTTATTTTGTACTTTTATGCATTCATGGGTGTGTTATGGTTCAAAGCATTTGAATTTTGTAGAATTAGTTCTTTTCCCATTTCATATAATATATTAGCTAAGTAATTTACATCTTCATGTGTTTATGTAATGAAAATCCCTTATATGTTTTATTTAATAACTACTATTTGCACATATATTCAATTCATGATGTTCAAAATTAATTGGATTTTTCTGCAAAGTGTAGGAAACTTGGAAGTGACTTCTTAACCTAATGAATGAAGGACATTTGAATTATGAACGCTAGTGCAATCAGAAGGCCAATCTTGAGATTAATTATCTAATAAGAAAAGGTTGCTCATTGAGTTGAATATATTTATATCCAAACATTTTATACTAGATCCATTCAAATATTCACTCCAAAGAGTTAGATATCCTCATTAGCATGTTAATATTGTATATGAAAATAAAAGTATTAGCCAATGATTAGGTTTTTTCTCCATATCCTCAATTTCCCTTTCGTGTTATAAAAAAAACAGATATCAAAGTTTGAGATTTCTTTCATTGCATCCAACTTGGTTCTTGTTAGGCATCGAGGAGTCTTTTAGATCAGCTGAGATTGTGTTTTTTCAATAATTTGTTTTGTTGTATATAGAACCAACAACCTAATCAAGAGTTTCACAATTAAAAATAGTGTCTAATAAGGAATGAACACAAGGCCACCTAAAACAAGGATATACAAAAGAACACTACCCACAAAAGAAACAAGGGAAAAGGGCACTCTAAAATTTTGTTTTGAGGAGAAGCCTACATGGGAAGAGGGTCCATAGTTCCAATGGATGCTAAAATTTTAAAGGTAGGGTGATGCTGCTAAGAATTTGAAAGTAGGGTTATGGTTCAAGTTTTTAACCAAATATATAATCACTTTCCCTCACAACCCATCCCACAACCATAACCATGAGCATGTGATCATCCTAATCAAGAAACACCTTGGAAATAGGGATGGAAATTTAGGACAATTACGACCAAAGATGGGATGGTGCCCAAGATTATGAATATAACTAGCAAGAGTGAAGGGGATTTTCTACATAATGAAAACAAATAAACCATGATTTAAGGAGGGAAAGAAGCAAGTTTTTCTTCCCAAAAACCACCATTGTGACCAAAAATTTTAGATAAAATAATTGATCTAACCTCGAGTACATAGATAAGATGAAACCAAATGAAGCCCATACCATAAAACCCTAAAGAAATTTACTAACTAGAAAATATAGAATTAAGCTCTTCCTATGTGAACAAAACCTAATTGCTTGATTTAACAGCACATTGGGGTTTCAATCCTTACTAACTATGCATCTATTAAACACCAAAGTATACTATAAAATCTTTGTAACCAATGTTCAACCATTACTCCACCTTCATCATAGAACAATCATCCAAAAGTCCCATTCCAACCATAAAATCTATGGTTATTTCTTATTACAAATCATCCCACTCTAAAAGGATGTCAGGGTGGCATTTATCATGTTTTCTCTCAAGCACATGGAAGAAGTCCCTTCTCACATATTTATAATCAAAATTGTGGAAAAAAAAATATAATTTCAATAAAGAAAGAAAATTTATCATAATGAGTTTTACATTAAAAATATATATTTCAAGTTGAAAAAATGTACTATTTCCAGTCATATATATTATATATATATAATATATATATATAATATATTATATATAATATTATATATATATAATATAATATATATATATAGTCAATCTTGATTTAATAATATTCTCCACAAAAAATAACAAGTCTAATGGTTTAATTTTTTCTTACTTGAATTTTAGTTTTTTGAAATATAATTTTAAATCTATTTAAATGGATTAGATGTTCTTAAAAATTCTTGAAATATTGGCCCTTTATAGATTTAATAATTCAAACATGCCATTATAACAATTTTTGGTAGGATTTTGGATAATTCCAAACAAATTGTACTCATATTTTGGATAATTCATTTTTTTTGGCTAAGGGGTAATTATTCTCTCCTCTAATAAAATATAATTATTCAATCTTCAAAAATGTTTAGCAAGAGTGAAATTCTAGCCCCGGTATTGATATATTATTTCAAATAGTGAGCTTTTCATGAATAAGAATGATGAGTCAACTTACATTTAGAGATAAGAGTCAATAATAACAGTTCTCGCTTTTGATTTGACAATTTACATTCAAAATCACAAGTAATAATAATAATAATCACGCTACTAATTTAACAATTAAGATAACATTTTATGCATATTTCATTTAAAAAAAAAAAACCTAGACCCAAGAAAAACAAGATAATTTGACATTATTAAAAGTAAAAGATAATTTAAGAGTATTAACTAGATAGCGAGTAAAATCGATCAATCATAGCTCTCCAAATGATATTGGATGTACTTTGATGGCCCCCATTATGGATGAATTTATGGGTGAATGGTGTGTTGCAATTCACTTTGTTATGGAAAACAAGCATATCAGTATAGAACAAACTCGCCAGCTTTACTTTACATTTTGCCTTCACTTTATTGGGGAAATAAGCATCTACTGGCATTAGAATTGCACACTTTATATCACTATTTAACTTCTCATCAAGTTGATTATATTATTAGGAGGCAAGTTAATTATTATGAGCCCATTGAACATTGTCATTAAATGCCTAATCTTAGTATTTAACCTTTAATGATAATTCCAGGTTTCCTATTAATATTCAACACTCACAATGGCCACTGCAATCCCATTCTTCCCCAATTAGATTTCGCTAACAATTAGTACCATGGTGGCCTCCAAGTTGAAGCTGATGTTCTTCCATTTCCTCTCACTGCAACTCTCTACAACATTGTCTTAACCCAAAGAACATGAAATGAATGGAGTGTCCATGACCCTCCACATGAAGATGAGGATGAAGAGCAAGTTTACAAAGAAGATCACTGTGGAGGAGCCTCTATACTATCAAAGTGGCGATATCGAGTATTACATCAAATTTTTGGTGGGTACTCCTGCACAAGATGTATTTCTCATCATGGGCAGGGGCAGTGATGTGGTGTGGGGGCAACTCTTAAAAACAAGTCACTAAGCCAATGATTGACTTAGTGATTCATCAACATGCATGCATGGTATGGATGGAATGTGCATATCTTCCAATGAACTGATAATTTCTTCCAGTAGATTGTCCATGGACCATTCATTTTCCAATAGCTCCATCTTTCCCACATCGTCAGGCCTGACCAATTTGACTTTAAACCTACATAGTTAATGCAGTGAGTGAATGTAGTTGGTGGGAAATATACTTCAAAATTAGCTAGTCAAGCGGGAAATTTCAATATTTGAAATTTTAAATGAAATATGAGAGGGAGGGTAGCATGTGTTGGATACCTATACCAATAGGCTTCATATTTCATGATGGGCAAATTCAAGTGCCAAATATGCTCTTCTTTGCTGATACAAAGATCCCATATTTCCAAGGAAAGGCAAGGTGTGTAACATGCCTTCATGTCTATTAAATTTTGATGGATGGTCCAACAGTCTAATCTGGATCATGCCATGTTTCAATTTTCTGTTATAGAATAGAGGAAGAAATCTGTCCAAACTGCTTAATCTTGGCAGATCAATAGTTAGGCAGAGAAGCTAAGGTTCCCAACTGCTTAGTCTGGGGCCTTGGAAGACATAAGGATAGTGCTAGATAGGAAATCAAAGGAAAAAGCCAATGAAAAAGAAAAAGGCACATAAGGGTTTGCAAGTCCAAGTGC
>APFE030549689.1:0-12187 GCA_000404065.3 Pinus taeda | reverse complement strand
CCAAACTGAAACATCCTCCTGTAGTGCTCCTTCCATCCTTCTCACTACCTCTCCAATCGGAATCTGTATATCCCATCAAGTGGACATCATTCCTTCTGTCAAACTTTAGGCAGTAGTGGATTGTTCCTCGCAGATATCTCAAAATATGTTTTGTTGCTATCCAATGATCATTCTTCGGCTCCACTTGGAATTGGGTGAGAACATTTACTGTAAAACATATGATTGGTCAAGTATTCACCAAGTACATCAGTAAGCCAATTAGTTGTCTATACTTGGAAGGATCCACAGGGTTAGATTTAGAACTCATTAGTCTCTTTAAGTTTCTAATCATCGGTGTGGTCAAGGGTTTGAAGTCCATCATGCCAAACCTCTTCAACATCTTGATCACGTACTTAGCTTGACCAAAATAAACTTCATCAGGGCCTTACCAAGTTTCTAGTCCCAAATAGTAATTCAACGACCCAAGATCCTTCATGTAAAATTCTGCTGCTAGTTGCTTCTTACATTCGTCAATTTGATCTTCTACACCATTCAAGATAAGATCATCTACATAGAGAAGAATGATTACACGTTCATCTATTGAGCCATTCAAAAATGCAGTCTTGACAACCATTTGATGGATGTTCTATTCCATTGGTGTTGCGAGAGGGACTAATGAATGAATCATCGTATATCTTGATGTTGGAGCAAATGTCTCTTTGTAGTCAATGCTTTCTAGTTGAGAGAAGCCCCTAGCCATAAATCTTACCTTATCTATACTTCCATCAGCCGCATGTTTGATCTTATAGATCCATTTGGAGGTTACCAAAAATTTGTCTTCGGGCCTAGGTACGATCTCCTAGACTCCATTCTTCATTATAGATTGACATTCTTCATCCATGGCATATTTCCATTCTTGATGATTAACATCCTCTTCAAAAGAAGATGGTTCTGATTCTATTAGTTTTTTCATGTATGGAGCATACCAAAAATATCTCTTGGGTTTCTTTATTTCTCTAAATGAGCCTTTCACTACCCCATGACCTTTTGCATCAAGTATTGTAGAATTTAACCAATTAGGTCTTTTCCTTGTTTCAAGGATGACCATAGGTTGAATAGGTTCACTTGGACCTTCTTCTTCATGGTGTGATTCTTCTTCTCCCTTGTCAACTTCTTCCTCAAATACCAGAAGTTATTCATCACGAGAGTCTACGAAAAGTTGCTTTGATTTCTTGAATGCTATGTTTTCATCAAATATGAAATCTTAGCTCACTTCTATGTGATGTCCTTATTTTATGTAGTTCCTCTAATCTTTTGATGAGTTTTTATACCCAACAAACGTTCCCTTCATACGTGATGGATCCAAATTTTTTCTTCTGTCCTTTGGTATGTGAATATATATAGGACAACCAAAGATTCAGAGATGATCCAGAGATGGCTTCCTTCTAGTGAACACATCTTCTAGAGTTTTGTTGTCTAGGGACTTGTTGGGACTTCGATTTTGAATGTAAACAATTGTCTTCAGGGATTTTCGCAACAGAAACTTAGGTAGATCTTGATCGTGCAACATTTCTTTTACACGTTTCTTTAATGGATTGATTGTTCTGTTCTACAACTCCATTTTTCTCACGATTATATGGGACTATCAGTGACCTCTTAATCCCAAACTCCTTATAGAATGCTATAATCTCCTTGGATGTATATTCTCATCCATTATTAGATATTAGAATCTTGATCCTTCTTTGTGTAAGGTTCTCCACTTCAACTTTGAATTCTTGAAATTTTGTAAATACTTCGTCCTTGGTTTTCATTAAGTAAACCCAGGTCTTTCTTGAATTATTATCTATAAATGTGACATAATGTAGATGACCTCCAGGATATTTGGGAGTCATAGGGCCACATACATCAAAGTGAAGAAGATCCAAGATTTCTTTTGACTGTGAAGCACTGCTTCCAAATGGTCTCTTGGTATTCTTACCCAATGCACATCCCTTACATACTCTGTCATAATCTTCTTTTAGTTCAGGTATTCCATCTACTATGGAACTTAGAGTTGGAAGGATTTTGAAATGTAGATGACCAAATCTTCTATACGATAGTTCACACAAACTAAATTCAATGTGAACTAGGGCTTGGGCCGAAGGAGATATTAGTCTTTAAAGTCTTCCTTCTTGATTGCCAATGACTTTAACTTGTTCTATACTTGAGTTTTTACTCCATACAACAACCTTTCCATCAATGAGAGTTTCTCTATCACACTTATCTTCTAAGATTGAAATGGAAAGTAAGTTCTTATGCAAAATTGGAACAAATAGAATGTTGTTGAGGTGGATGTTGCTTCCATTCTCCAACTTTATAGAGGTCATTCCAATACCCTTTTCCACTGAATAAGTGGATTTTCCTTTTGATAAGGTCTTCAATTGTTTGGAATGGTTAGTCACATGTCTTGATGCACCACTATCAACTACCCAAATGTCTTCATCTTGGAATGTGCCACAGAGAGTCAAGAAGATACCTTCATCCTTTTCCTTGATTGATATTTTCTTTCAAGAAAGTAAGAGACCCCACGCTTTCTTGATACCTTCCTTGAGATAGTTTTCTATCTTGGAACACTTCTTGATGAGTTTCTTCATTGTAGAGGAGATCTTCGTGATGCCCTTAGCTAACCTTAGCTCTGATACCATGTTGAGAATTCAACAGGGAAATGAATATGTTAATTCTCTTTAACTTGATAACTGTTTGTGTTACCTTTTTTTTCTTATTAGCTTTGTTCCTTATGATTTTAATGCGAGATACATCAAAAAACTACCAAAAACAATAAGAATAGTGACACAGTATCTACGCTGCAAGCGAGTGCCAAAACCACCCTCTTGAGAGGAACACCCTTAAATCTCTTCTCTTCTTATAGATTCTTCAATTGACAAATACCAAGACCTTGTGACTTAGACTAATACACTCCAAGATCAAGATTAGTCACCAACTCGGCCTCCTATTGCAAGATCTTTGACCTCCTATCGAAGATCCAAAATTTTTTCTGCCCGACAACTGTTACCATACTTGAAAACTTCGATCTTCCTCTTAGAGCCTCCTTCTTCCCTTTGCTTGCCTTTCCTTGTGACTTAGGGCTAGAGAGAAACCCTTAGTGACCTTCACTTGCCTTTTTCTCCTCTTTCTTCTAGTATTGAACTAGAGATAACCCTTCTTCATAAACCATAGCTTTGTCTAGCACGTGGGAGAGAGAACTAGCCCAAACACTTTGAAAATTCATGTCTTGATTTTCCTTGTTTTTGAAGGAGGTGAAGAACCCTTTCCTACAAAAGGAAGAGGAAATTTCCCCTTTGATTAGTGGGATCTAATTATTTTCCACCCAGGTCTTTACTGTTCTTGGGGATGGCCAAATCCCCATGAACTGACCCACCAATCCCCCTAAGCCAACTACAAGGCCCTCAATCTGGCCTCGAGGGTGAAGACTTCCACCTTTGGAATCTCCAACTTTTTCACAAATTTTGTGGGTTTTCACATCTATAATTTGGCTACATTTTCCACTTGGAGATTGAACACCTCAATGTTTGGGGTATGTGACCAAGGAGGAGATGTAGGCCCACAAGAGTTGTGTGACGTATCTTTGCCCTGCAGGTCCAATGATTTGTTGTTGTTTGTGTCATTCCAATCCCTCGCTCATTCTGTCACGACTATGAAATGACATGATAACTCACTATATTATTTAGCGTGCACTAACTTCGTTATTTCACCACCCTCCTTGCACACTCGCCATTTCTATAATAATCAACTTCTCTTCTATATTTCCAGCCCATGGACTTTCACCTTTATCATTCTCGTTATCATGTTACTTATAAAGCTTATGTTTTTTCCTTTCATTATCTTTATGTATTTTTTCTTTGCATTTCAACTCATCATTTATCTGTGTCCTTGATTCAACACTTCATTCTTTGAGAGCACTCTAATTGAAAATTGAATTCTATTGAGGCAAAAGTAATAGAGTAGGAGATAGTTTGGGTAATGTTATATAAAAACTACATAAAATGATTAAATTAAAAAATATATATTACTAAAATGAAGATGTCAAAATGACTTCTTAGTTTCAAAAGTTTTTAAAATTGATCTTAGAAGGGAAGCATGGTTGAAATTGGATACATCTACACATAATTTATGATAATACTTAAAAAGCAATAAATGATAATTGTATTAACTATAGGTCATTGTCCTAAGTTATCAACATTGAGTTAAGTGATGTTGAATATTTAAATGGTATTTAATATCATCACTATTTGGGTTTATATTCTTATCCAATCCCTATGATTTATGCCTTGGACAAATCATCGATAATCATGGATAATTTGCCTAAAAAGGTTTCATCATTATTTGGTGTCACCATAATAATGGCCCAAAGTTTAAAGGAGAGAGTAACTACTATCTAATGTTTTAGTATGCAACCTTACTACTGCATTTCTTTGACAATTGAGCGTTCAACATTGAGTTCTTTTTTAGCTTAACGACCATGACCGTGAAATATCTAACTTACCAAAATTAGTGAGCACTTACCCCTAGTGTTTTCTATTGTAAGGGTCAGTGATAAAGAAGGAAATTTTATATTCAATATACTTTTCCTTTGGAAAACTTGTGTATCATTAGGCTTTCTTATAATCAACATCCCCTATGTTCCATAAAGGGTTAAGAACATGGTTTTTATTTTTGAGCAATTTGGAGACCATGTGTTAATGTTTAACGTTCTCAACATTTCATTTTTAGTAGCTCAACGCATTATTACAAGAAAAGTTATTTAGGCTTAAGAGTGAGTTAACGAGCTATCATAAATGGTAAGAACCAATGCTCAATGCAAAACTAAAATCCGGGTCAGCTAATTAGGCACATTGTATTATTTAATAATAATGTTGCCCTTGTTTTTAATATGCATTATGAGAGGGTGCCAAATTTTTCTCAATATCCAATCATCATTCTTGTTAATGTTGGCAAGGTGTTTCTCCATTTCTATTTACATTTCCAAGGTGTTTAGTAATGATACTTGTTTTTTCAAGGCAAACATGATATATGGAATTATTTGAGTATTACACAAGGGAAAACTTTTTGTACATCCATACTAGATGTCAACCCCATGCAAGCCATTGTAATAAACCATAATAGCTAACACAACAACTAAAATATCGAAGTTACGGTTTATGCAATAGCTAATAAAGCCACATCTCTTAATTAAGGGACGTTGTGGAAAAATGGGGTACAATTTCATTATTGAGTCCATTAAGTCCCCAAGGTTATGAAATGAAACCATGTACCATCACCTTTAATTACCATATGTTTTAACATCACCCAAATCAACCCTGAAGCACATAGATGGGGTTTTAAAGTACAATCCCCCCCTCCCGTTCACATGCTTGAATTAAGCACAATCATATTTATTGAATTCTCCATTGGGGTTTAGCGGTTGCAAGGTGGGCTAATGAGGTATTGCCATTATGTTGTAGTTCAAAATTAAGAGTGTGGTCTCTTTGCATCGCTTTTTTAGTGGCAGTTTCTCCTTAGTTCTTTTGTGGTGCTCTTCCCTAATTTTGTACGTTTTACTTGTATTCAACTCTCATCACTCAATGCTTTGATTTCTGAACTCAAGTGATATTAATCTCTAGTTTGATCGGGCTTTGAATACATTCATATTTTTAGAGTTGGTTCCAGAAATATTTGAAATTCTAGTGCCCTCGTAGTGTTGTTTGGTTTCTGGAGTATGAGGTCTTTCCCATGTGTTGGATCTAGGGATTTATTGCTATGGGCTAGTACTAGTTTGAATTCAAATTTTCCATTTTCAATCACCTCTATTATGGGTGTACCATTGATAGATTACAAGGAAGTTTAGGAGATTGAAAGACATGAAGAGTTTGTTCAATGCAATAAAATCTCTCTTTTCTCGGTGACCTCTATGGTTAATGAAAGTGAACATCAATGCACCTCTCAAAATGAAATAATTATGAATTCGGTTTCAATGAAACATAAAATCGATGTCTTGGAAGCATAATTAATATTTTAAGGAGTATGTACATTAACCTTAACACCACTCGGTTGCTTCAAATCATAGGATATCAACCAACTTTGTTCAAGTAGATTTCAAGGAAGGGGAGATAGTACATCAAATGTTATAAGACATGAACATTGGACAATAAAGCTCTCTTCTTTCCAATGCACGGTAGGAAGAAGCTAAGAGACATCATGTATTATATTAACTTATATGATTTTTAAATAAATTAAAATATTAGATGTCTTTTTAAAAGAGTATACCTACAATAATAGTTGGGATGTAATAATTATGAACCTTGGCAAACTCTCTCATGCGGCTTATGAGAGTTGACAAATTTGTATTAAATATCACGACAATAGTTCTTGCATGTTCATTGTTTAGATATCCCTTTTCGTAGATAGTCTCTTAAGTCCGAAAAGGTAGAAAAAAATACTCAAGAGAACATATTACACACATGTGACTAAGGTACTCTTATTTTTGTACATTTGCCTATCTCAGTCCAGAAAAGGGTTGAACGTATACTTAGTACACGTCTTTTCATTTACTTTTACAAGTTCAAGAAGACAACTATTCGACAATATTTTCATATTTTTGGAGTCTAAAAAGAGCTAAAAGAGGACTCCACCTGGAGGAATGAGTGGTATAAAAGGATAGCAACTTGTTCCAATCATGATGGAACTACTCAAAACATGTAAAGGTTAAGAGCCTCGCTAATAAGAGTACTCATCGCAAATGTTCCTCGGGCAAGGGTAAAATAACTCAGTGAAAGCGTATGATTAGCCAAAGAGATGGTGACGATGGAATGAGAAAAAACAAGGCTCATATGGCATAAACAAGATGATATAAATGAAAATCATGAGAGGTAAGATGAAAATGGTTTCAATTTTGCACAAGCTTGAAACATAGGAAACTCTCCTTGAAATTGGTTTCATTTTTACACAAGCTTGAAACATGTAGAAACTATGCTCGATATTGATTTGTATGCCCCTAGGATAATGAATCAATTCGAGGTACATGCCTCCCAAGCTTCAATCCATTCAGACTACTGGTTACTATAGGTGGATGTAATAAAGGTTCATATACAAGATCAAGTGAAAGACTCAACTCGGAATTTACGAGATCTAAACAAAGACTCGAATTGGAAGGGGAGTTGTTTCGTTTTTTAAACAAGCTTAACACATGAAAAGAACCATTCTCACGACGCCTTATTTCATTTTTTAAGGAGCTTGACACAAGAAAAGTAACTGTGCTCCGAGAACCTTGATTCATTTTTTAAGGAGCTTTACAGAAGACAAGGAACTCTGCTCCGAGAACCTTGATTGTTTTTTAAGGAGCTTGACACAAGATAAAAGAACATTGCTCCTAGAACCTTGATCACAGTCCATAAGAGGCCATGGATTCCAAGAGGTTCTAATGAGATGGGAGAACAATGCTCTCGAAGGGATTCATGTCAAGGGATCTAATGGAAAGATCAGGCTCTAATGCTCCCACTACATGATGCAATATATCATTAACTAGATCATCAGTAGACACAGGCATGGAACAAGTGGCCACATAATTAACCTATGGCGGTGGTGATACCACTTGCACACAAGGAAAATTTAGGGGGAGATGGTTGATCGAGAGTCAAATTAGGACCAACGAACAAAAGTTGATTGATGGCCACAATTCTTCCTTCATGTGAGAAACATATGACACGAAAGAGAGAAGAGATGAGCTCCCATGACATAAACATAGTCATAGAAAAGGATTAAATTAAAATCCAAAGGGCCTTGTACTACCATCATGTCAAGATAGATGAATTTTCCTCCCAAAGTAATAGGAAACTTAGGAAGGATCCCTAACAGTTGACTAGTTCCTATGTTAAAAGCTAACATGTTTTGGGTAACAGGAACAAACTGCGGAGAACCTAAAGCTTGCCAAGTAGTTGAAGAAAGAACACTAACATATTCACATTCATCTATGAGTGTGCTAGGTGCGGGTATATTATAAATTTATACTGTGATCTGAAAGGGCACATAAGAAAGAAGACGATATCGTGATAGTCGACTACAATCAAAGAAAGTGACTAAACTACTTGGAGAGGGTGGCATCAGAATGGGATAACTACCCTATTGAGTTACAGGAATGGGAGGATCACCCCCATGTATTGTTAGAATGGGAGGATTGGTCCTTGTACCATGGGAACAAGAGGATTTCCCACTAATTCTTTGGAATCTGAAGAAACCGGAAGAGCTTTAGGAGTACAAACTTCACTCTTTACATGATAGACAAGATCAAATGAAAGCGGAACCGGGTCAACCATTTTTTGACCAATGGTTGGTCAGAAATAGACTCATGGGATTCACTTTTAGAGAGAGTGGGATTGACTAGAGATGAGTTCTGATGAATCACTTGATCAACTAGTGGAAGGTCAAGGGAAACCTTCTGATAACTAGGTCGAAGACGAGGTTGAGAAGCGGTAATGTTATCCAACACTTTAAAGGCTTCATCCATACAAGGAAAAAGGTGAATAGGATGATTCCCTTCACATAACCAACAGGTAAATTTGACTTTTCCCTTTTTCCCATAGGCTTTATTGTCACGATGTGAAGGTTTATCACCATCATTATCTATAGAGGGCAATGACAAAGGTTGATGTGAACCTTTGGACCACACTTCTAATACATTGGGAATGCTAGAACAATATTGAAGAAGGTATTCAACCTTTTAAAGCTTGCAAGGGAATTTCACTTTATGAGGTCAATTGGAAGGTTTCTCAACATAAAATGCATCAGTAGCATCAACTACTTGGTTTCCCCTTTGCTTATTTTTCTTCTTCTTATCCATATGGTTACTAACTTGCACATTTTCACCAGACGATGAAGAATAAGAGGAAGAAGAACAAACATGCGAGGAGGGCAAAGGGTCAATTTTAAAATTATCTGGAGTTTGATATGGTTGAGGTGGAGGAGAGGCTAGTTGAGGAGAAGTTTGGATATTCAGAACCATAGGGGTCGAAAATAACCAAACCAACAAACCAATGGTGAATTCAGGAAGGGATATGTTTCCATATAGGGATCACCAACATTTCCAAAAGAAGGAAAAGGACTAGGATTCCCATGAGAGGGGTTTCCTTGGTTGGTAGATGCAAGAACTATTGCCATTAGTCTCAACCTAATATCTACTAAGGAATATTTCCACAAGAAGGATATTATTCGGTGGTCAATTAATTTTAGAAATTAACAACAAATAAATAAAAAAGGGTTAACTAGGCATAAAGGCTTGCCAAGAAACCATGAACTGCTACACTTTGTCGAACCAAGGAGTTAATGTACGAAAACCAATCTCCCCTAATGTTGTGTTCATTGTATCATGGTATACAAGGTGGCAGACTCAGTTACCTATGGATGGATAGAAACCTATATGGGACTCCCAAAATATTCACGACAGTATGCAGGAGTGCAGTTTGTGGTAGTGTCGTCTTATGCATAACCGTTCGATGAGAGCGTTCCCATATACTTACTATGCGTGGAGCACCTCTGGTATACCCGAAAGTACTGTAGAATAGTCCTATACACTTCCGTAGATGGAACGAGATTTTACCCTCGGGATACAATGCTGGAAAATAACAACAGGTCTTACGTTTAATGACGCCGAAACACGTCTATAGCCTAGACCTCTAAATTTTTCCGTTAAGTTCCAAATGCTCCTTAATTTAATTGAGGTAAATTTTAAGCTTATCTTCAATCAAGTTTCGGTTTTAAGGCTCAAAATGATGTCACTTGAACACCTATGATGCAACTATCATGAGAAAAGGATATTTTCAGTTTCAATGAAAGCTAATCTAGTATGGGAAGAGATTCAAACAATGATGCAACAATGAAGAATGCAGAAAACAAAGCTTTCCTAACTAGATCTTTAACTTTCATTTTCTAAATGCAACCACCAAAAGAAAAATGATTTCAATTTTCCTTTCGATGAATGAGAATGCACTCAATGCACTTTCAGTTTTCAATCACTAAACAATGTAATCTATGTCCAATGATAAATCTCAAAAAATGACTTTTCAATACAATGTCATCTAATGCATTTTACGAAAAGTAAGTTATGAGATGAAAACTAAATGAATGCAAAATCAATTTCTTTATTGATGAAAAATAACTACTATTGTTGAATCAACGAAAAATAGTTATTTTCCCACTCATACAAGCAATAAACAAATATTTTAATTGACTCAAAGAATCAAATACTTAACCAAAATTTACTTTCACCACTTCAAACAATGGGAGGTACTTTTTCACACCACAAAGGAACTAACACAAATAAAATAAAATTCAATGCTCACAGAGCAGGAGGATGACCTCAGAGATTAGGACATACTAGGATTTTTAGTAGAAACCCTAAAAATTCCCAATTTTAAGGATCAACACTGCTTTACATAGCGAAATCTGCGTTGACAAGTTCATCAATGCTACTTAGCATAGAAAAATCTATGTTGGTAAAACTACTTTACACAAGAAAATTCATGATGGACGAGAAACTAGACGAGCACTAAGAGACAGTGCAAGACAAGGTTCCCAGCGCAGGCAGACAATGGAAGACAAGGTTTCCAATGCGATTGTACTGGGAAAAATCAGCGTTGTCAACACGACTGTGTTTGAGAAAAAGGGTGTTGGGCGAGAAAAGTTTAGGAGAAACAAACAAAGTTTGAACAAAACCCTAGACTAGATACCCTAAAACACAGAATAATTCGAGTGCAGATTGAAACATAATCAAAATCAAGGATGATTCAATGGTTCACCAAACTAAACAATAAATCTAAATGTAAATAGAGGGATGGTTGGGCTATAGGATCCCTTGTAGAGTCACCAATTTTTTGTCTAGGCAATCCCTTCTACCGATAGAAGTGATCCCTCTACTCCAATGAGTGGATCTAGTAACAACTGAAACAAATAAATGAAAAAATATCCTAGTTTAAATTCGAATGATGTGAGAGAGGAAAGATGGCCTACCTCACTCCTATGTGGTCAATTTTCAATTTCGATCCCGATATCCTCACTTCCAAGCTCGATCCTCACTATTTTGTTGCGAATGAATACGTGTAAGAGAGATCAAACAAAGACAACAAAAAAAAAAACATAACATATGCATTCTTGATCCAAGTGGATGTTGGTGGCCACCCACCTATCCCACTTGGATCCCCACAACTACCTCTTTCAATTTTTCAGTTTCCTTAGTTGTAGCACAATTTACTATATTTCGTAGTTTTTTGGGTCCTGGACTTCTGGAGTTGTTTTGAGGCCCTAAACGACACTTTTTGGAAAAATCGGGAGGAAAATGGGTCATATAATAATGTTTCTCCTCCCAAAGTGGTAGTCCTCGTATAGATTTTTCTAACGAGCTATTGTATGTGTCAAATGGAGATCGTATGCAAAAGTTATGACCTCGAGAAGTTGATGTACCAATTTAGCCAAACGGGGCCCACAGCTTGGAGTTTCATCTCCTAGGGTTAGTTTTTTGGGTGTTTAGGGTTTTTTTTTGTTTCTCAACAATAAATAGGCCTTCAAGCCTCATTTTAACACAATTCATAGGCATGAAGCCACCACATCTCTTCTCAAAGATAAGCTACCATCGCCCTAGCTAGTTTATTTCCATTTCTGTTTGTAAGCATATTTCACTATTTACATGAATGAAATGAAATATTATTTTTGCTGCATCTCTATATGCATTGTTATGTTTGTAATTTGTTGCATTCATGTTTAAATTCAGATCAATTCTAATGTAAAACATATGACATATGAAGGAGTATCATACTAAGCAAGTAGTCATTTACACACTTACGAAAAGTAAACATGAATCTTATTAATAATAAACACAAGATGGAAGCATACAACTACTACCTTGATGTTGGAGGCCTCCTTCAAGATGGGTTTCCAAGTCCAAGCCAAGACTTCTCAAGATCTCCTTTCTCCTTCACAAATTAGCAGCAATTAGGCACAATTTGGCAATATCATGACCAATATATTCTAACTAACCATTTGAGGGTGTAAGGAAATAAATTTATAGGGAAGGAGAGGGAAATAGGTATCCACAAAAGGGGGAAGAAGGTCCACATCTTAAGGGGAAGATCCCTAAAGGTAGGATTAAGGACTAAAAATGGGACAACTCGACCATATCCTTATT
>APFE030549672.1:0-10859 GCA_000404065.3 Pinus taeda | reverse complement strand
TAGAATTCAAGACTTCTTCACCAAATATAATGATCTATTGTTGCAACTCAAGGGTTGTGGAATTGACAAATCCAAGGAGGAGAGTCGTCAAATTCTCTCTATTATGTCAAAGCTCGGACTGGAATACTCTGTCTTTGTGTCTACATTTCATTCAGTAAGGCTCGCAACAGGTAAATCCTACATTATGCCTTCTCTCAAAGAATTTATGGAGTCCCTTATTTTTGAGCAAGATAAACTCATTGGCATGGGGAAAATCAAACCTCCAAAAGCACATGCACTTGTTGTGCATGATAGTAGCCACAATAAACATCACAGATCTGATTCAAGTCAGAAAAATCAGTAGCAAAAAGACAAGGGAAAATCAGATTCCCATCCAAAGAAGGAAGGGTACACCAAGCCCTTCAATGAGTCCTCCGGCTCGATAAATGAGAAAGGGAAGAAAGGAAACAAATGCACCTACTATCAAAGAGGATTCCATCCAGAATCCTCTTGCATGAAGACAAAGGAAACAAATGCACCTACCATCTAGTATGCATCACACTTTTTGCATGTAGTAGGTGAGATGCATCACACCCTTAGCACTGAGGAGTCTGTATGTTCCAATTTTGACCAATTCTGAGTAGTTTTTAAGGGAGAACTTTTAGGAAATGATGTAATCAGCTTAGGGTATGAAACAACACTTTTAGTATCTTAGAAGCCCTTGGTTTATGGACATATGAGATTGGGTTGCAGTGCCCAAATATGTCTATAACAGTTTCCCCCTAAAGCATGAGGTCGTAAATCTTCTGATGTCAAGTGAAATGCTTTATCATGAGGATCCGAGGTTTTTCGAATTGGAAGGGGACCTGTAATAAGATACAACACAATACATTATATTCATAATATTTTCATGGTCTAGCTAAGGCAGGCATTCCCATGCTCAACTTTATAAATTCATTTTCATGTACATATGACAGAAAACCGTCTGTGTGGAAAACTGATGATTCTAGTAGAGCCATCATTCCTTAGCTTGGATGATTATCTGTGCAGCTATGATGTACATTTGATGTCTTTATTTTCCTGAATATATCGCAGCCCGAATGGATGAAACGAAATATGGGGTCCTCAAACTCATTCAATCTTCACTCAAAGTACAAGTCAACCCATGTAAAGGATGTTCTAATGTTGAACATGGAAAGACACCGCCTGATTACCAGCCAATGATGTAAGTTGTTAACAGGTGTGAGAGGAATCATTGATAATGATAATGACCCTCAAGGTACTGCAGTACAATTCACGTGGTACAAATGCATGAGTCGATGTCGAACACCATGCAAAATCTTCCGGTCGAAGGCCATTGATGTAAACCTGTCACCGGAAGTGAGAAACTTGCCATTGAGGCATGCAAGCTTCAAAGTACTCAAAGGGTTGTTCCTAAGTCAACCTCTTGGATAATGGATTGATGTCAACAAGAAGTGACCCATCATCGGAGGGCCTTAATGAATCCCAAATCTACAACACGAAACAGAGCAAATGATTTTGTGGAGGTGAAAACGATCTGATGATACAAGGTTCAGGGTGGCGTTCATGAAAGAATGAAGTGTGAAGGTATTGTAGCGGATGAGATGTAAGCTGGGTTGGCGAATTCTCTTAGCAACTTCTCTTGAACATATCGGTGACACTGAAATGGATTGGTAGTGTTAACCCCAAAGATGGATGGTACGAAGGACTAATGGTGATATGATCGGTGAACGGAATAACCCAACCCGAATCAATCATGGTGATGGAGTGAAAGTGTCATGTTCAAGAGTGACCTGCTACCAATAAAGTTTCTTCCCAATTTTTCCCCAGTCATTTCTGACCAGTATATCTTTATTTTTGTCAAGCTTAAGGACGATAAACATATGCTTGTTCTATAATTTTCCCTTTGGGAAAACCCGTCACTATGTTTTAACGAGCCTAGCGACGGTGAAACTCTCTCTTGTCTACATGGACAAGTTTGTCCCTGTTGTTTTAACGAGTTTAATGACAAATATAACTTGGTTTTTTTCAATTTTATAGATTCTAAAAAGAGATGGAAAGGCAACTCCAGTAGTCCTTTTTCGTAATATATTCCATCAAGTCTGAAAAAGTATAAAATAATACGAAAGGGATGACTTTTCGATAGTTTTAACGAGCTGAACAAGATAAACGCTTAATCTTTTTGTGTAATGATCCCTTAGGTCCAAAAATATTAAAATATAGAGGAGGGATGACACTTCTGATCGCTTTAACAAGCTGGAGAGGCCAATTTCTCAACAATCTTTTCATATTTTACCAGTCAGATGAAAAGAGCTTAAAGGAGACTAGTTTTTTGAGGAACGAGTGATATTTTTAGGTAGCAGCTGGTTCTGGCTAAGGTTTGGAACTTTTCAATCATGACAGTATGAAGAAGATGGCTAACAGAATCACTTGTCGCAACTGTTCCTCAAAAGGGTAAATAATCAAATGAAGGCGTATGATCGGCTAAAAAGGAGTGGAGGTGATGGTAAGAACACGACCAAGGTTCAAAAGCTTATAATTATGCAATTGCAATGGTTATTTATCGAAGGTGGGTTCATTTTTTAATGAGCTTGAACTCTGGGGGAACATGTGCTCATTGCTAGGTTTATTTTTTAATGAGCTTGAAATTCGCATAAACCTACTCATGTCAGTCATATAATAAGGATGTATCATCGATAGGTTCATTTTTTTAGGGAGCTTGCCACATTCGAAACTTTGCTCCGATGCCTTTTGTTATGTAAGCTAGGAACAACCAACCTACAAGTTTAAAGGGTTAAGAGCCTACATACTAAGAAAATAAATGGTCGCTTTTCACTTTCATGCAAAAAGGTTTGCATGCCCCCAGGTATAACGAAATAGAGCTTCCATGTTACCATACGGAAGTTGCATTAGCAAGATTGTTTCATCCACATTTGCAGACAAAACACTTCCTTGGCTCTGTCAGGAATAGACATAACCTTTGACGGAGGAATCCTTTTCCTGTCTACTTCCATTTTCCTAAACGGACAGGGGAGTCAGACTAGTCACATATCCTATGGGGAAACCTACCTTATATCTGGGGTTTTCTTGCCGAAGCAGACCAGGGCACATGCCTCCTGGGTTTCAGTCACAATCACCGAATCACTCACGCTCATCAGGTGGATGGACTGGAGATTGATGAGACATTCTTTGTGCAAAAATACTAGTTAGGGATGGCACTTGACTAGTAGCTATGTTTGAACTCGGGAATGAAGGCTGGTCTACGAGCTGGACCACTCTGCCTTCATGCGTGAAACACATCACTCGAAAGAGTGATGAAACAATAGCTCCCATGCTATAAATGTTGTCACGCCCAAGGAGTAGATTTTAATCTAATGGCCCTTGGACTACCATCATGTTAAGATAAACGGTTTTCCTTCTCAAAGTTATAGGAAAATTTGGAAGGATCCCTAACTGTTGACTGGTTCCTTTGTTGAAGCCTGACATATTTCAAATCTCAGGTAGAAGCGATGGCGAACCAAGCGCTTTCCAAGTAGTGGAGGAAAGGATACTCAAGGAAGCCCCTTCATCTATGATAGTGCCAACCATGATCATTCTGTAAGCTTGTACTATGATTCGGAATGGTACATTAGATGGTAGGTGGGGTCTCCCTATTAGATTCCAATCGAAGGAAATGACTAGATTGCTTGGAGGAGGGAATGAATAGATGGTCAGATGAATCTCTGATGAACTTCCTTCCTGCGGTAAAGGAACAGGTAGATTGCCCCTAGTTTCATCAGATTCTGTGTTAACAAAAAGAATTTGAACGGTGTCGTTCTCATTCTCTTTGGTGATTGTATCATCTGAAGGTAGACCTTCTGAAGACAAGACTGGGTCAACTTCCATCTCGACCTATTGACTTTGGTCCTGTGTGGACTCAGAGCATTTATCTTCAATGATAGATGCTTCGACCGACAACAAATATGTGTTAGTCGGATTTTCAACTAGTGATGGACTCGGCAAGAGTTTCTTGTATCTAGGAGGAAGCCGTAGTGGTGAAGCAGGACGGTTATCCAAGACTCTTTTAGCTTCGTCTAGGAAGGGACAACGGTGGAGGGCATGATCGCCTTCACACAGTCTACAAGGAATTTTAGATCTTCCTTTTTGTCCATTGAATTCATTTTCACTAGTTGACGGTGTACTTTGAACATGATCGTCAGAGGTTGAGGACACCGGATTGTGCAAGCGGGGAGACCAGTCCTTTAAGATCCATGGGATGTAAGGAAAATCTCGATGATAGTGGTATCCTTTACAAATGACACATGGAGATTTAGGTTTGGATGGTGTAGTGTGCGGATTTTTGCTAGATGATGCATGGTTGCCCCCTTTTGTCGTTGGCTTCTTCTTCTTCTGCTCCTTCCCTTTCTTCTTCATCTTAGTTACTTGGTTTTTAGTATTACTATCTTCACCAAGTGAAGAGGAAGAAGGAGAGGGAGAAACAAATGAAGTAGAGTGTTGGGGGTGAGATCTAGTATCATCTGGTTGCTGATTTTATTGCTCAGGAATCACGGTGTTTTGAACGACAGAGGTCAAGAAAAGCCATACTAGCAGGCCAATTCTAAGTCCTGGAAGGGACAATGTAACTATATGAGGTGCACCAACATCTCCCCAAGAGGAGAAGGGACTAGGATTCCCCCCAAGGGGAAATCCTTGATTGGTGGACTCCATTTTTCTCAACCTAAGACCAACGAGGGAATAGTGACGTTATTCCGATTAAAATAAATTTTATGACGCTTTGACAAAACTTTCTTTTTCAATTTTTAAGAGTCGAGAAAAAGCTAAAGATGACTCTAGTTGCCTTCAATTTTTAATGAGCCTGAAGTGACAAGTGCTCAGATGGACCTTTTCTTTTAAGGAGTCTGAAAACGAATGAAAGTGACTACTCTGGAAATCTAGATAGAGGGATTACCAAACCAATCGAAAAACTACAGAATAATTTTTGAGGTACGGTAGTCAATCTTCACAAATGTTGTGTTTAGTGCATTGTGATCGATATGGTGGCAAACACAGCTTCCTATGGATAAAGGATATAGCCTATTGTGGTCTCCCAATATATACTCGACGGTATGTGGGAACACAAGTCCGTACTGGCACTTGTCGTATCAAAGAGGAGGAATCACCTAACCTACGATGAAAATGATAGTTAGCAGGCTTTACAACTCCAGAATACGTCTCTAGCCTAGACTTTTAGATGTTGTGTGTTAGGTTCCAAAGTGTTTTTATGTTCATTGTGGTTTATTTTACAGCTGATATTTCTTAAGCAGTTTGCCTTTAAGGTTCACCGCGTGATGTAGATATACAATTCCTAAATATGCAATCTAAGATGATAAACGGTTGTTTACTTTCTTTTTGCAATGAAAATCCTAGCTACTAAGGAAAGAGAAGTAAAATTCTTTCAACATAGAGCAGAAAGCACACACTAAGATGCACTATCCTAAATCAATTTCCGCATGCAGTCTAAATGCAAATGCACATGCATGTATTTTTTTCCACTTTCTTAATGGGTGAATGACAAAATGAATGCTAAGTACAGATCTAAACTATTTTTCTTTCAAAGTGACAATACTAACAATTTTATTTTCAAAAAGCAAAAGGAAGACTAAGACGACACTTTGTGATTTCGAATTCAAAAAATGAAAGGAAGACTAAGACGACACTTTGCGATTTCGAATTAAAACAACGAAAGGAAGACTAAGATGACACTTTACGATTTTGAATTTACAATTGCTTTCGACACTTGAAATACTATTAATTCAAATCAAATACAATGGCAAAAGTGTAACCGACTATCAAAAAGAGGAATACATTATGACACTCTTTTCTTTGACTGAAAACGACACTTGTGACACTTTCAAATCAAAAGATGATAGTTTGATTAAGCTATTGCTTGCAAAGGAGAACTGTAAATGATGAAAAATACATAAAAACATTTACAATTTTTTATCAATGGAGGCTGAATAACGCAAGGAAGAGAGTTTCAATACTGATATACTGATCATAGACAACAAAAATACTGAATAAAGTTGAAGACAATGAACAAAAACCAAAATCTGGAGGTAGAAACAATGTCACTCAATCATTGCACCTGTAACATAGGGAAATAGGGATGCATTTCACCTGCAGCACACGGGAGGTGCGATGCATCCAGATTTCCAATGAGAGACAGTGCAATGGTCCAGGGATGAGACTGAGCTTGTTTTTTGCTCACAGTTTGTCGCTTAGTTCAGGGATTTAGGCTGAGCTAATTATAGGCGGTAAACACAAAGTACAGGGGCTGATCTAATGAGGTTACTTGAGCTACCACCAGGGCATCTAGGATGTTTGCAAGTCAGATGTTCAGTTCATAAACTAACCTAGAGATTGACTGAAGCAACGTTGATCTAATTTGTAGTTGCATAGCAAAAGTAGTTCGAATGCTAGCTGGCTTAACTTTAGGCTCCATCTGTAGTTTATAAAGCAAACAAATAGAAAAAAGAAAACAAACTATTTGCTCCCCAGTGGAGTCGCCATTTTGTTATCGGGAAAAATAGTGTCCATTCAGAGCTGCTAGTCCCACTAAGACGGGTAGCTATCTTAGAAAGAAACAAACTAAAGTTACTCATATTTTCCTTTATGAGAGATAGATGAGAGAGAAGCAGAGAGTACCAACCTCAGTATTTCGATTGGCTCCTTGCTTGTTTCCTCCCTCCTTTGATATAACTTTACCACTCCTTCCTCACTTGTCTCGATTCAAACAAACACCTGTAGAGTCAAAGCAGCATAATACCATCAAAGCATAGAGATCTATAAACATAAACAATATACGATCAAATATATATTAACCATAAAAATGCATATATCAATACAATATTTAGAAATATACAAGAATATGGAGGAAAACTCAAATAGATTTATTGATAGAAGTAGTAGAATAGAGGATTACAACCCATTGGTCTAACCCAGTGCCATCCTCCCAGCGTGAAATCCCTCTTCACCTCATGAAAAGCTAGATCACCCAATACTATGATGTTTCACAAAGAAACAAACAACACTTCCTTACAAAATACCAAATTCCAGCCTCTGGATCTCTAGGATGAGGGATCCATATATAGATATTTGCAGGTGGGTGAGTCAGCTTCCGGGATATTGACTAGTGTCATTTCTCTAATAGTTCTTGGTTCCACTTGGATATTTCATGATCTCTTACTCATCCCTGGGCAAATTCAGAGAGGAAAGTGTCAAATGGGCAGTTTCTATAAGATTATATGGGTTTCCGCCTAGCCAACTCCCTCTGCCATTTGTCTACTCTCACTCATCGCACCCTACAGAAGGGATTTTCAGTATGCATTGCACTTTATGCATGTAGTAGATGAGATGCATTGTACCCTTAGAACTGAGTAGTTTGTATGGTCCATTTTTGACCAATTCTGAGTATTTTTTCAGGGAGAACTTCTGGGAAATGATGTAATCAACTGACCTTGTTCCTTTAGGGTATGAAACAACACTTTTAGGGGCTTATAAGCCCTTGGTTATGGACATATGAGATTGGGGTTGCAGTGCCAAAATATTTCTATAATAGTGAGATTGGACTTGGAAAAAGCAGATGAAAGATTAACAAATTTTCTCTCTTGTGAAGAAACTAAAGAGGGAAAAGCAGCTAATCTACCACAAATCAAAGAATCACATAAAGAAATTCTATTCACTAAATGGAAATCTCAGCTAATGAATGTTGAAATAACAACATCAAGATGCAGATGAACGAGAAGCAATGTGGTTGAATTAATTAATAACATTCTTTATTTATCAAATTTAATAACAAAGTGTTCTCCAGGAAAACTTCGACCAGTAAAAGCATTAGAACATATGTGGAAATAGGAGCTGGAGCAGAGGGAAAGATTGATCGCAGGTATTCAAAGTTTAACATGGGAAACCTTTTGGTTTTTTTCTTGTCAAACCATATAGTCAGTGGACAACAATGAAATGCTACCGATGCAATTGGCCATATGATTCCCGAACTTAATGATGCCACATACACCACTCAATTATACTCATGCATGAGTCATCCGCCATAACTTTAACCGATTCTCGCCATTTGTCAGCTCCAATCACAAGATGATTAGCTAATAAAGTGAACCATTTTTGACCGATTGCATCATGCCTATTTCAAGAAGATTTTCACATTTTTGTGATTTGGTTATACCAATGCATAGCATATTTATTTAATAGTTTGTTAATTTAAGAAGTATTTATAGATCCTTTTATGTTTTTAGAAAGGGTTCTCAAATTTTTGTAGTAAGACTTGGATTGGAAGTTGCACTATTATGCTTCCGATATATTTACTTCTATAAAAACTAGACCTGAATTCTGAGTTTTGATAAAGAATGCTTTTATGTGATATGCATTATTGCTTCTTGTGAAAGTATTTCCAAGTTAAAAGGTAGGATCTGAATGTGATTCATATCATAGGAGACTCAAATGCATATGGTACTACTATTTGTGTTTTTTCTTCAGGCTTTTATGTGAATCAACATTTATTTATTTTGCTATTATTGATATATGTATATGTCCTTACAACAATTCTTTCACTTATCACTATTGAATGTTTAAGAGTTGTTATCATTTGAATGAATATTTTTATTAATGAGTAAATCATCTATATGTTTACTTGTCAATAAAACCCTCAAATATTGCACTAGGAGAAAGACTTCCCACGATAGATTAGTTATTTTATATTGTTGCATTTTAGAATACATCATTCATCGTTCCCATTAGATATTAAAAATCGATCACTTATCCATCCCACTTATAAATCATTGGGAAAATGGTCCCATTATATCCAGTCGGAGCCACCACACCAAACGGAAAAGGAGTTGCCTTAAGGTCTGGACCGGGTGGTTTTCCCCGATGTTGATGCAAAAATTTTCAAGGCATCAACACAAGGGAAATGAGCTGGGTGGTTTTGACCCACCAACCAGTCTGTTTCCCCATACCTCTTAGGGTTTATCTGCATTTTATTTTGATAGATGCATGGTGTGAGTGTGATTTAGTACAGCTCCACAATTTCATTTCACGGCTCTTTCCTATGCTTTGATCATTTGACTTGTGATTTTATTCCACGGTTCTTTTTCATAGTTTTGATCATCCAAGTTTTATTAATAATATTTTCATGTATTTTTTTAAAGGTTGAGGCAAAGGATAAGCACTGAATCTTTTTAATTTCACTTCTTATTTATCTTACAAGTTAAGTGTGACACTTACCGTGATTCTATTTGTTGCATAACAAGGTTTACTTTCAAAATATAATGATAAAGGAAACCATGTCAATAAAATCATTCAACAACATTTTGAGAAACATTCAATTGTTGTACAAGTTTAGATACTACATGGATTGATCAAACATAAGAAACTAAAACATGTCATGAAGATTTTGGGTGTCCAATATGCTAAAAGAAAGAATATGCATATGAATGTCATTGAAAATATATCAAAGGCATTCACTATGTTTGGAAAATCAAGAAAACCTTATGTTCGAGTTGCACACAAGGAAATTACAACTACTATTGTTGCACCAAGACAACAAAAATTGGCAAAGATGTCAAAATTACTCCATGTCTAAAGAAAAACCTTACACAAACATACTAAATTTAGGGTTCGAGTGAATGAAAATGGTGAATATGCTTGTTGGGTTCTTATCACTAGGCAACCCTACCAAGACAAGCTTACAACAGAAATCAAAACATTTGTGGTAGAGGTTTGGGAGATCCATTCTTGTGATGTTCCAGATAGAAAGCATGTCGTATGACATCACATAGTTAAAGGTGAGTATGTTGAAGATGCTAAGCACACTTTAGAAATGATAGAAGTTGCATTGGTCGAGAAATTTTAGGAAAGGAATCACCATGTGAAAATATTCATAGGGATGTTTTAGAAATTGAAGCCATGGATTATTAGGCTTAATACAATCTGTGACACGTGCTAGTGCTGATATCATGTTCAATTTAAGCTTCATTATGGCACTTTCTGGGAGTTTTACAAGAATAACTGTCACGAAGACCCTCCTCCTCCTACAATGCGTAATTTTGTCTCATCAATATTGTCTAAAAGGGATCCATAAGAATTATGTTAGAAGAAACTTTGTATAGGTTGGAGAAGATGCATTGAATGTGGTGATTTGGCATTCCTCCATTGGAACTTTCTTATTGATCCCAACCAATCCTGGATGTCAGATGTCACTGTCAGGTGGAAGAATTATGAGTATTTCATGGGAAATCAACCATCTTCTTCAACTCTGGTGCCTAATAGGATCAACTATGTTGAGGATGAGATTCCTATTTCACAATATATGGGGTTGTTTCAAAACAAGATCTATAAATATATCAAACACTCGCATAGGTCCTGGTGGCAAGAATTTGAGTTTACGAATTCTCGCAATTATTTTAGCCAGCAACAATATCATCAGTAGTGGACTTTGTTGAGAGCTACACATTTTCATGTCAGAAAGAGATATAGAGAGAGTATTATCAGTCACACTAAGTGTCCATTAGTACATGTTCTATAAAGACATTCATAATTGAACATTGATGGTATGGATAACACTGATGAGTCACATGATGTGATTAAGGATATCACTTTTACATTAGTAATGATCATGAACATGACACATTGTTTGTTCAACATTACTTTGACCTGATTTATGAATAATTTTTAAAAAGTGGCATATTAGTTAGGAAGCATTGGATATGGTCAGATGGTTGTGTAGGGAAGTTCAAGTCAACACACACTTTTTATTGGATGAGCTGAATACACAAGAAGATAAAAAATTAGCATACTTGGAGCTACTT
>APFE030549660.1:639-20327 GCA_000404065.3 Pinus taeda | reverse complement strand
TATTAATTATCAATTATAACCATTTAGTAGTATTAATTATGATTATTATAAAAATTTATGCTTTTAGTATTGTCTTTAATTCAAGATAATCCATTAACCCTAAAAAGATTCTAATTAATATCCAATCTAGTAAATAATCTCATTAAGATTAATTATCCCCCTTTTAAACACTTATTATTTATTACTAATTTTTATATATAAATAACCTTAAATAATAATTATTAATAACAATCATAATTCTTACTATTCATTAATATTATTCTTATTTTATTAATTATCATAATTATTATTATCACACTTTTTAGGTATTTAATAATCTTAATTACAAGAAATATAGTTATAATTGATTAATAATAATAATAATAAATAATAATAATTAATACATAATAACTATTTATTTATGAGAACAAGTATCAATAATTAAAAATATGTTTAGTTGACCATTTTAGTATTAGTATTTAGTTTATCTTCAATAATAAATATTTATATGGATTAAAATTTAAAAATAAACCTTATTTAATAAAAAACTTAAATATTTGGATAATATTTATCATTAAAACAGCCGACCTTAAAATCAATTCAGCTTACCTCATAACTATCTATATCTCACAATTGTAGGTCTTCTACTATCAAAACTCAATAACAATCCTGATGATGGATCCCTGTTGGGATTTGAAACGTCGACAAGATATGGTTTCTACTGTGGGTTCTTTAGTAGCTAAGTTTGAAGATATTAACCACAGAAGTCTTAAATCCAGATGTATATATATCATTTATTCTTGTATTACTTAACAAATAAGACCTAGACGCCAACAATAAAATTGAGAGTAAAACATGCATTAAATCATAGACTTTACATTCAAACATTATTATATGCAATGCCTACTTAAAGGGCTAGAATATGATGCCATGATACTCACACATTGTAACCCTAGAGTATGATGTCACCATAAAGAGAAGGTGTACCATCCCTCCCAAAGTGTCTCAAGTCATCATCATCCTCATTTGGGTTTTGGAACAAAGAAACGCCAATCAAGAAGGCATGAGACCAGCTTGGGGGCATCCTAGGTCCTTTAGGGTACATCATCAATCCTAATAATTCCTTGATTTCTTAGCTCATCATTTCAACATTTAGAGGTGTAGGAGGTGTCATGCATACATGTAAGGGATCCTCGAGGCCCAACACCCATCTATATGTAGGACACATTGTTGCTACAAGGTCATAAGTGATCTCATGCTAAGCTAGACATCCTCTTGAAGGTGTCAAACCACCTCTCAAGGAATATCCAATGCATCTGGAAGAAAACACCTTAGACATACCCTCAAGATCAAGTGAAATCAATACAATTAGGTAAAGAAACCATAAAAGTATCATAATGGACTATATCTAGTGCAGAGGGCGCCAAAATGCTTCACACGAGCCTTGCCTTCAAATGTCTTTCTAGCTAATGATTTGTAAACAAGTTACCTATCTTATGTCCAATTAGCCCTATTATTTGCTTCTAACCCAAAGGGGAAGAACAATTCCTACGGAGGCACATAAATCCACGGGTGCATGTAATTGAAGATGGGCATGGAATGGGAAAGAGTAGGGAAAGACTTCAGGGAAGATGTTGTTGTCATGGTAACAACTGAATAAAGTCCAACACTTTGAAAGTAACGATGTGAAGAGGTGGCGATTGTGGGAGCCTGAGTTGCTCCTTTTCTCGATCATAATAAGGTTGTTGGTTGTCGAGTTGATCAATTAGGAGAAAATTGTTCTCCTATGGGTTATCCACTTGGGTTGGTAATAGGCCCATGCATTGACAAGCATCATAACATATTGCATATTCCTTGGAATCTTTATGGGGTATTGGCCAATAAAAACCTGTGGAGAGGATTTTCCTTGTAGTCCTTTCTACAACAAAATTCCCTCAACATGGTTCATCATAGCAAGCCATTAATATGTTATACACCTCATCTTCTCGAACACACGGTTGAATATGTTGACTCAAAAAGTCACACTAAGAGGGGACGAGATGTGAATTATTGTGAGGTCAATTTCACAATTTAGTAATATTTCTTAACCACTAATCCATATAGTAATGAATCATAAACATTATGTCATTAATTCTACCAATCCATCATCATATCAGTATCATGATAAGAGCAAATAACAACAAAAGAAAGCACACATCACAAGGAGACACAAATTTTTAGGTGGAAAACCAAATGGGAGAAAACCACCAACTCTTCTTCTGTTAAGTTTTCAATTCTTTTACATCAATTTATAAACCCCAACCTACAAGAATCAACTACCCCCAAAATATGCAAACTTCCACTTGTGGTAAGCCGCAACCTGATGGAGCCTTCGACCTCAAAAATGCAAGCACTTGTTCATTATGGGCTACAACTTGATTGGGGCTCCAACCTGATTGAGGCTTCAGCCTCCTTTCTTTGCTTCCTTGTGAACCTTTATTTCATCACATTTTCAAACTAGATCCATGATCATAATATATCATTGAATCTACATATAAGTAATATGTCACAAACTGTAAATACAACCTACACACTTTTCTACTGCCATAAACACTGCCACTATATTAATCACAATCTCTTCAACTCAACCTAAAACCATTGTAACCATACAACCTATAATCATCACTTGTAATTCTCGTCACAAAATGTATGTCACTCTCTATTACTAGCTGTCAAAAAAACTCTACTCCAACAAAAACTGTAATTTGGTCACTTAAATACTTCTCCTTCACCTTTTTACTACATGTATCAAAGATGCCTACAACATGCTTATAACTTTTTCCAAATAAAAAAAAAGATCTTATAGGCATCAAACATGAGTCAAAACATTGTCAAACCCTTCTACTTACATCTATCTCTAGCCCTGATCGCTCAACTTCTTCCATAATCAAGTTTGAATCAATATTGACCTCAAAAACAAAAAATAACCATATAATACATTATATTAACTTAAATGCTCTACATAACTCCTTTTTCCGAGCGCCTTCCAACAGTGTGTTGGATTTTGGTGCAGGTCACCCAAAATTATAAACGATGATACAAAATAGGCTACATATAAAAGAAAATAAAAGTTAACCCAACCTATTAAATTCCAAGTTCGAACCAACGACCACCAACATACCACGCATACATCCATGCCAACTCCGTTATTGTATTTGACTTGTTATGTCACCTTTGTTGAGTCCTTTTATCATGACAGATTTTAATTCTAGGAGTGGGCCCAACGATGTGACCCTACCTCATAAAAATTCAACATGCCGATAGGGTTTGTCAACTCATCACAACACGACAATCTATGTGCTTAATTGATCAACCATTTGGGCATGAGTTGACAATGATAACCATACAAGAGTCACTCCATGTCACAACACCAACTATGTAATATAACCATATTGCAATGCAAATGCTTGGGGGGTCCATGCCTGACTTGGTCATGCCTTCGTAGTATATCAGTCAAATGTGGCCTCTGTTACATGTTACCTAGGATGGTGTGAATGCATTCCATCAATATGCCAGTCCAAACTCAACTTTAATCAAAACGAAGGAAAAAACATATTGTTCAACCAATTAGTCAATGGAACCAAATCAATAGATTTCATTATGTTAGAGTACTAGGATGGGGTTAGCTCTTCAGGTTCATAACAAACTAGAGATTTGTTACTTTGAGATAGCAAAGCTTCATTATAGACCAGAACAATACAAGTCTCTAAACTTGGTCACATGAAACTTAAAAAAGAGAGTTATTCACCTTTTCATTGATTCTTTTCACACATTTTTTGGGTCATATATATAGAATTTTGGTGGACCCAAGCTATGGGGGAGGGTCAATCATAGGCCCATGGTTTAAGGAGTTAAACCAATTACTTTGTACCAATGGTATTCACCATATGACCATGTTCAATGTTGGACGGAGAGACTCAAAGCTTCTTAACCCATATTACTATAACTGAAGGGTCATTGGTCATTTTTGTGTTGACTTCATCATGACATCATAGTGGCCACGTAGAATGTCCTGAGTGAGCCATGTGTCATCCACTTTTGTGCCTATTAGATAGCTTAAAATGACAAATTCGCCAGCCACGTGGCAACCTTTGGTGGCTCCACATCAATGAGTTGACGTCATCCTGCCATGTATGCACTATGCCATGTGTTGAACATTAATAGAACTGTGTCACTATCCATTAATATGCTACCATTTGTCATCAAATGGTTGGTCCAATGTGATCAATTAAACCTTGAGCATCTTTCCTACAATACGGTCGTTAATATGTTTTTCTAAAGGTGGATTCACTCCCAACTTGCATAATGTCTAACAAATTAATATTTTGGGTTTGGACCTATAGTTTGGCCTTTTAATTTTTGCACCAACTATTAGTGATTTTCAACAGGCCATAACTTCTCGTCCAAGAGGAGTTTTTCTTAGAGGAATATACCATTGTAAAGGTATCAACGAGAACTAGCAGTCGTGTTATTTGTAATATATTTTGAGCATCTTAACTTCATCAAAAACTAAAATAAATTTAAGCACCCATATCCTTATGTAATGAGACCTTGCAAAAGTTCAAGTTGTCATATTGCTTCACTAAAAGACTTGTTGCTTCTTTGATCATTAAGGATGGTCCTGTTGTTGTTGTCCGCACATCCCCTTTGACACCAATGACATCTTTTTGTCGCCACTGACAACACTATGTGAAATAATATCCCCCTTTGTCATTGATGGCAACATCCCTAGACATTGATGGTCATTGGATGTAAAAGAAAATCAAGGGCTCCAGGTAATGTGATGCAATCTCTCCCTGCTACAAGAACAAGTGCAATTCCTTCCATCTATCTTGGTGACATAAATGTATGAAATATCTCCCCTTTTGACATCAATGGAAAAGGGTCAAATATATATGTAGGAAGATGTCATGTAGATGAACCTGTATAAGTATTTATTCTTGGATGATCCTATGGACTTGTCATAAATTGTGATCTTGTCTTGCTAACTTATAATCTCCCCCTGAGACCATGCTTCCGTCATAGCCTCCCCTTGTCACTATGCTTTTGTTGCTTACTTGTGACTGTTCATGTTCCCTCCCCTGAGATAATACTACCATTATTGTTGTACTCCCCCTGAGATCATGCATTCTTTTTACATGTGAGATATCACCATCAAAACATAGTCCACATACTCCCTTCATAATTTATTCTTCATGTTTTGATTTAGCAAGTTATGATATTGAAGAATCTTTCTACAAAGGATTAGATATGAGGAATCATACCTAATCGAGGTCCTCCTTGAACTCTTCTCCATCTACCAGCACTGATAGGAAATTTTCCTATATTGTACCATCTAAAGTTAGGTCTGCAATTTCGCGCTATATGGCCCTCATTATGACATATGTGACATTCAACATTGATCTTCAATACTTGCAGATGTGACTGAGGCATTCTTTTTATTTGGTCCACATATCTCCATCTAGGTACCTGATCATATCAACTATGAATAGTATTTCATTTCTTTCTTCATTGATAGCGCTTACACTGCTTTCACTGTAACTTTGTTCCTTTGAGTAAAAAGTTATTTTTTTCCCTGTTTGCCTCTTCTTTTTAAACTTGCATTTGAATTTGGATTCATCGTCACTTTCATTCATCTTAGCATAATGACACTAAGATGCATAGTGACCAATTATTCCACATTCATAATAGTGAAAAGAAAACTTAGTTTCACTTTCTCGTTCCTTTTTTGAGCTTTCTAACACCCTCGGCTTCTTCTTCATTAAAATTAATTTGAAGGAAATGGGACTCAATCTTATCTTCTTTATCATAGTTTATCCCAATCCTTGATCATGCAATATATATATATATTATTATCAATTATAATGGCTTTAGGCCTCACTTTAATTGTTTTTATATTTTGAATTTTACATTGCTTGGAACCAAATATGACATCAAAGCTTTTATCTCAAATTTGATTGACACTCAAAATATTTTGCTTCAGTCCTTCAATGCCAAGAAAACTTGTGATTTGTTTCTTCCTTCACCGATGGTATTCATGCTTTTTCCAATGATTTCGGTGGATGCACTGTTTCCAAAACTTACTTTTCCTTCTTATATTTATTTAATGTTGATAAATTTACTTTGATCCCCTGTCATGTGTCTTGAACAACCACTATTGGCATACCACTTATCTTTTTGCTTCTAAGCATATAATAAGATCATAACTTTCCTCCTTATCTATCTTAGATGGGCACTTTTATTTGCAAGCAATTGCCTCATTACCAAAAGAATGACATGGAAAACAATAACCATAAAAGAATCTATGGTATGTGGATATTTTCCTCTTGCTGCTTATATTGGATTGAGTTTTTTTTTTAATTCCTTGGTTGATTGTTTTTCTCCATTTACCTCTATCTTGAGATAGTTGGCCATGTTGTTATTCCCTTCCAACTACTTCTTGACTTCTTCAATATGTTTTATCAAGTTTTCATTTTCTCTCTTGACTTCATCAATCTTTTTTATTAGGATTTCATTCTTTCTCTTGATCTCCTCTAGCTCAAATTCAAAAATCATAATTGATGATGCATCTAAGTCCATGTTACTTTGACATGTCTTCTAGTAGTTAATTGTTCCTAAAGATGACTTGCTCTGATACCACTTGTTGGCCCAAAAGTCACACCTAGAGGGGGGTGAATCAGTGTGAGGTCAATATGACAATTTAGTAATATTTCCTAACCATTCATCCATATAGTAAGGAACCATAAACATTATGTCATTAATTATATCAATGCATCATCATATCAGTAGCATGAAAAGAGAAAATGACAACACAAGAAAGCATCACATCACAAGGAGACATAAGGTGGAAACCCAAATGGGAGAAAACCGCCAACTCTTCTTCTGCTCAATTTTCAATTATTTTACATCAATATGTAGGCCCCAACCTGTGGGATTAATGTAGGATCATCCTTGATCTCGAGCAATCCTCATCAACAAAAAGCAAGTTTATATTGAGTTTGTAATAAATATTGCTACTCCTGTGTGTTTTAAAGTTGTTGATAGACCCAACTAGTAGTTGTTGCAACTCATGTAGCTACATTTTATCAAAGCAATGACAGCTCTCGATTTGTTGATACTCATAGGATCACGTGTTGATACTCTTTATACGTGGGGTTGTTGACACATCCAAAATCAGCAGTTTTTTGCAATGCTACATGACAAGCCCTACTAAATGTGTTGTTGTAACAACCCCTCGTTAATAGTCCACGTAATAAAAGTTAATAAAGGAAAAAATAAGACCACGGTTAAGGGACACTTATTCCAGGATGAATGTTGGGCAAAGATATCCTAGTGGGCATCACTGTATGTGTTTATGGCTAAGGGAAATTGGCAAAGGCAATGACTAAGGTATTAAAAAGACAAAAAGGTATTTTGGCACATTTATTTGTGATAATAAAGGAAAATAGGAGAAAAGGAAGGTGAAATGTCACAAGTTGCATGTGAGGAGGAAAATGAAGGAAAATAATGGAAAAATGAAGAAAATAGAGGCCTCATTGATAAAAAGGCTTCTGAGGATCAGTTCATGTCTTTTGGTCAGTTTAGTTTTGGAACTCTCTCATTATTCTCTCTCTCTCTCAAGGCTCACACTCTTGGACACTTAGAGTTTTCTTGGAGCATTCGAGCTTTGGAGCAAGGAAGGGAAAAGGAAGCAAAGGAAGGACAAGGTAAGCAAAGATCGAGCAAAGGAGGAGGAGGATCAAGTAGCTTCAACAAGAATACTTACAAGTAACATATTGCATGTGTGATTTCTGAGCTGGTTTTGACATGCATGGCTTTGCATGTTCGTATATGGTTCTCTTGTTGTTGGTGGCATGGTTTTTCCGAGTTATGACAGTGGTTTTTAGCCTTTCCTTACCTTTTTCTAGATAGTCATGGTGTGATGGGATTGTTTTTTGGTTTTGAGCTTTGGAATTGCTGGATGGTTTCAGAATCCAGGGCGGAGGTAGTCTCAGGAAACTTCCCAAAGGCCTAGGAATCCCTTGACCAATCTTAGTGGGATACATGGTAAAGCCTAAGGGTGGTATCTTAGTTTAGGGCCTAGTGATCCAGCGTCGATTGTAGTAAAGCCTGAGAGACAAGGAGACGAACAGTTCCTCAACGATAGTGATGGAGTTCGAAGGCATTCCAAGCTCGGTTTGGTTTTGTTATCTCGGTGCCAGTTTCAGTGAGATCACAGTTTGGTGAGGGTGGAGGTGATTTAACCTTTGGATTCCCTTGGTTGTTTTTTGATTAATTTATCCATGAGATCTAACATTCATGCTTGGAATATGGCACAGGGGTGACTGGATTAAAGAAATATTTGGTTCATCCATGTCTATGGTCGGATGGCACGTGGAAGTCCTAAACTTGGTCGGCTCTCGCCTATGTTAATAAAAGCTAAGTTCTCTTTCTTTTGTACTTGTTATTATGTGGCCTTAATAGTTGTTATCTTGTTGTTATTTACAAGGTTTGGTGTTGGTTATAAGCATGGTTATGTGAATGGTTATAGTCATGGTTATTTCATGTATTTAATTGTAACTAAAAGGATAATAAATGTAATACCTAATTGATGTAAAAACAATTAAGGGAAGAGGGTGGTGATTCTTCTTGCGAAGTCTCATATGAGTTATCAGTCATTTATGCTCTGTCTTGTATTCATTTCATGTAAATTGCATTGATGCCAAGTGTTTGATAGAATTTCAATCCCGGTTGGGGGTGGTCAGGTCTAGTCCTAGAGTCAGTTGTTGGCTTTCAAGTCTTGTTGTCATGTAATTTATGGATTTTGAAACCTACATGGGTTTCTGGGCAGTGACCCGGATTCTGGGCTAGAAAAGTGGCACAAATACCAGAGTCACAGGCATAAGTCTAAGGAGAAAATTTCCCAGACGCACATATGCCTTGTTGTGCGAGTGTTTAGAGCCTCCAAAACGCACCCTTATCCATATCAAGGGAGCGTCCAGGGGTTTAATGGTCTAAAACTCAGTTGGACCTAGGAGTTGGTCAAGGGAATGACTGGGATGCATTCTAGGAGTCCTGTAGAAGGTACAAAAGGTCTAAGTTGTGGGTTTCCGTTGATTCCACTTCCTTAACTAACACATAGGGAGTTGAAACATATCATAGTAACTTCTCGTCACATGGCTACCTTGGTTGGTTAGTTACTTGGGTAGATCTTGGAGGAGGGTGTTACAGAGTGGTATTAGAGTCGTTTGCTATATTTTTGGGTCATATATGATATCACAAAGTAGTATCAGAGCATGGTTCACCCCTCAAACTGGATGGGTTGTGTGTTGGTCATGCATTTATGTCGGTTGCATATGTGTTTCTCGTGTTGTAAGACCATGTGCTTGTTGTATTTGTATCGTATGGGTTATGGTTGCAGTGAGGTCGCCATGGGAAGTTGATGGTGTTGTTATAGAGTGTGTCATCGTGAGTGTATGGTTGATTACACATTGTTAGTATTCACATGTGGTCAAGCGTACAATGATGTGGTGGTCGTTGTCATGCATGAGGTCATGGTATGTGTAGTTGATATGGTCATGCATTGATGACTAGACTCTAGCTAGAATGATGATTATATGCTTATATACTTATGTGTTATATTTATATATGCTTTCATGATTATATTATACATGTATTATGTTGATTCATTGATCCTGCAGACGAGGTGTCCTCCCCTAATTATGCTAAGGTACATTGGTTCATTGTGATTTGGTTTAGCTTACATGATATACGTTGCAAGAAAAATATCAAATATGACTAGCAAGATGTTAGACTACAGTTCCCGAGACTCTCCCTATTGATCAAATGAACGGTGTGGTATTGGGCACTCTTCTGATTTGGTAGACACACTGAGAAGCTTAAAGGAAAAAATAAGGAGTTGTAAAGCAGACAAATACATACTCATATAGGCACAAGAGAAACAAGTAGAGGTAAATGCAGTGATACTTCAGAGTTTGTCAGAATTGCAGCGACAGGGATCACTTTGGATCACCTAGGAGTGGGAGGACAGAACTAATGGGGCATATGGCAGCATGTTTCATGGTGAGTACAGGTAAGATAAAGAGGACACAATCAGAGATGGCAGGTTCTTGGACACTCCGTATAGAAGGGGTGATAGACACAAGTACTATTCTAGTTCTGGTTCTAACAGGCATTATGATCGTCATCGTTATCATCCTTACAAGAGGAGTGAAAAGGGATATTTGTCGGATGACGTTAAGAAAGCAAAGCCACCAACATTCGATGGAGAGATGAAGAAGTCAGAAGTTGTTGAGGCATGGTTGCTTGGGTTGAAGAAATTCTTTCAATTGCATAGCTATATTGGCAACATCAAAGCAAAGATAGCCACTTTCAGTCTTAAGGGAAAGCAAATATGTGGTGGATGTGTGAATAATTCTAAAGGTATTTGAGAGGATGACTTGACTTGGAATGATTCTGAGAGGCTCTTCAAGAAGAAGTATTTGTCAGAAAGGTACTATGATGACAGAGCCAAGGAGTTTTATGGGTTGCATATGGGTTCCATGACAGATGATGAGTATACTAGCAGGTTCTTGGAACTATTCAAATATGTGCCTTATTTCAAGGAGGAGAATGCTAAGGTTCATAGAATCATCAATAGACTACTAGCAGCATATAGAGACCGGATTAAGTTTGATGAGCTTAGACTGTTGGAGGAGGCCATCCGAAAGTTGAAACATTGTTATGAGCAGTCAAAGCGCAAAGTTGAGCCTAAGCATGACTTGAAAGGAAATGAGAAAGTTAAAGGAAAATGGCCACAAAAGCGGGGAATACCTCAAGATGCAGGCGAGAAAGAAAATTTGGTCCCTTAGAAGAAGTTCAATCTAGTTGAGAAGGGACATGGAGATTAGCAGAATAGAGGCGATGGTAGAGCACCATTGCAATGTTGGATATGTGTCAAGGATCATCATAAGAGGGATTGTCTGCAATATCAGGGTGATAGACCACAAATATATAGTTCTCAGGAGGTGCATACAATTGGGGATGTTGGTCATAACATTCCTTGGATTTATTCAGTTGTGGAAAACAGGCAGGCAGATCATCAGGCATCTACCATTGAGATGGATGTTAAGATTTGTGATCAAGTTGTTTCTATTTTGATTGATCCTGGATCTAATTATAGCTATATTAATCTTGGTCTGGTGGATAAGTGTGGTTTGAGAAAATAAGTGCATGCAAAATCTTGGTTGGTATAGTTGGATATAGGTACAAGGAAGAGATTTCACCATTGGGTAAGAGCTTTTGCATTTGAGTTAAATGATATGCCTACAATATCACATTTGAATGTACTACCATCGGGATGTTATAACATGCTTTTGGGTATGGATTGTTTTACCTTCACAGGACCAAAGTGGATTGCTTCGACAAGGCCATTAAGTGCCTAGATGATAATAGGGAAAAGAGAATTTTGCAGGGAAAGAAGAATCCTACATTAGTGAGGATGGTTACCGCTATGCAGGCTAAGTGTAGTTGTAGAAAAGGTTGTGTGATGTTTTCAGTGCATATATCTAGTGACAAGGGTAAATATGTTGAGGATGCAGAAATCTTCAAGAGGCACCCTATATTGCAGTAGTATCAGGATGTGTTTCCAGCAGAGATTCTAAAGCTACCTCCTCACAGGGAAGTAGATTTCTCTATTGAATTAGTGCCAAGGGTAGCACCAACATCGAAGGCTAGTAGAGTTGAAATTGTAGTTAAAGGATATGCTTGACAAGGTATACATTAGGCCAAGTGTATCACCTTGGGGTGCACCAATGTTGTTCGTAAAGAAAAAAGATAGTACTCTCAGATTGTTGATTGATTATAGGGAGCTGAATAAGGCGATGATCAAGGACAGGTACCCATTTTAGAGGATTGATGGCTTTTTCTTATTAGCTTAAGTGAGCAACAATGTTCTATAAGATCAACTTGAGATGAGGATACCATCATGTACACATCAAAGAAGAGGATATATACAAGATTGCTTTCAAGACCAGGTATGTGCATTATGAGTTCTTTTTAGTTCCATTCAGTTTGACTAATGCCAAAACTACATTTATATGTCTATGTTTGATGAATAGCGTGTTGCGTCCTTATTTGGACAAGTTTGTTATTGTATCCAGAGATGACATCTTGATATACTCCAAGAATGAAGAAGAGCATGTCGAGCCTTTAGCATCAATGTTCAAATTGCTAAGAGAGCATCAGTTGTATGCCAAGCTTAGCAAGAGCAACTTATTTCAGACAAAGGTGCATTACTTGGGACATGTTGTTTCCAAGGAAGGCATAGTAGTAGATCCAGAAAAGATAAGGGCCATCATGGAGCGGGAAACTCCTAAGAATGTGGATGAGGTGAGATCATTCATGGGATTGGCAGGTTACTACACGAGGTTAATCGGGAACTTCTCACGCATTGCATATCCTGTGACATCCTTGAAGAGGAAAGGTAAGAAGTTCAAATGGATAGAGGAATGTGTAGCTAGTTTTGAGCAGTTGAACTATTTGTTGACCAATGCTCTAGTCCTTAAGATTGCAGATCCAGATAAAGTGTTTGTAGTGTGTACATATGCATGTAAAAGAGGACTTGGTGGATTCCTTTAGGCAGGAGGGACATGTGGTGTGCTATGAATCTAGGAAGTTGAATGAGCATGAGCATAACTACTTGACTCACGACCTTGAGTTGGAAGCTATTATTCACGCCTTGAAGATATGGAGGCATTATTTTCGTTACAGGAGATTTGTATTGATGAGTGATCATAGTAGGTTGAGATACTTGTTTGACCAACTGAATCTAAATGCCAGGAAAGATAGATGGTTAGCTACCCTTAGTGAGTTTGACTTCGAGATGAGATACATTAAAGGAAAGGAGAACCGGGTTGCAGGTGCTCTTAGAAGGAAGGTACAAGTGAATCATATATCAACTATGAGCTCTTATGGGACAGATTTATAGGATATTATCTTGCAGGTAGGATAGTGGGATGACAGTTATATGGAGATTATGCATAGGTTAGAATAGAGTACATGTACAGGTACAGGTACAAGTGATCAGGATGCATACTATCATCTCGGGAGAGATGCTTTGGTGAGATTTAGGGACAAGATCTATGTGTCGGATTGCAGTGAGCTTAAAAAGCTTATCTTGATGGATTTTCACATTAAGCCATACTCGGGTCAACCAGGATATCAAAAGATGTCGACGACGATGAAGAAGTTCTACTATTGGCCGAAACTGAAGAAGGAAGTGGCAGATTTCATGGCTAGAGGTTTGGATTGTCAGTAGGTGAAGGAAAAATGTAAGCATCCAAGTGGTCTACTACAACCTATTCCAATTTCAGAATGAAAATGGGAGGTCATTTCCATGGATTTCATTACAAGTCTTCCGAGGACAGTGAGACAACATGATTTTATTATGGTCATCGTCAACATGTTAAGCAAGGTAGCTCACTTCATTCCAATAAAGACAACATATTCATCCAATGAGGTGGCATAGGGTTTCATCAGTGAGATTGTGATATTACATGGTGTTCCGAAGAAGATTGTGTCGGACAGGGATGCAAAGTTCACTTCCAAGTTTTGGAATAAGCTATTTGGAAGTTTAGGTACAGAGTTGGACTTCAGTAAAACCTAACATCAGCAGATAGATGGACAAAAATAGAGGGTCAACATGATCTTGGAGGATATACCGAGGATGTATGTGATAAACTAGTAGAGAAGATGAAAGGAGTATCTTGCATTGATTGAGTTTGCATACAACAATGATTATCAAGAGTCATTCAGGACGAGTCCTTTTGAGGCACTGTATGGGCGGAATTGTAATACTCCCATAAGTTGGAGTGATTTAGCGAACAGGGTACTTATTGGATTGGATATGTTGGCAGACGTGTAATAGAAAATGCAGGTCATAAAGAAGAATCTAAAGGCAACACAGGATAGAAGCAGAAGCAACTTATGTCTAGCATGTGCTTCCTTTAGATTCTTCTTATAACTCTGGTGTCTATCCTGTGCTTATTCTAGTCAGAGCCTCAGTTCATATTACAGCAAAAAGAACCCATGCTCAGGAATAAATCCATAAAGAAATTTAAAGTGCAATGGAAGCACTTTTGGCCCAGAGAAGCTACATGGGAGATTGCGGATCAAATGCAGGCCATGTATCCTTATTTGTTTTCCAATGGAGGCAAAGCAGTTTTGGTATGATGTTTGGTATATGTTTGGCATATGTTTTGATGATGTTTTGGTATATGTACATATGTATATGGATGTAAATACTTCCACGATCTAAGTTATAAAAATCCAATAAGCAGTATGGTTGTTATCTTGTCATGTTGTCATGATGTTTTTCTTTTGAGTAGGTCATTCATTGTAAATACTACAACAAGATAAGTTATAAAGCTCCATGGGCAGTATGTTTTTTTTCAGAGGTTTTGTTGAGGTCTTAGTGTGGTTTAACATCGAGAACGGTGTTCCCCAAGGGGGAGGGGTCTATAGCAACCCCTAGTTAAAAGTTCACGTAATAAAAGTTAATAAAGGAAAAATAAGACCATGGTTAAGGGACACTTATTCCAAGCTAAATATTGGGAAAAGATTTCCTAGTGGGCATCACTAGATGTGTTAATGGCTAAGGGAAATTGACAAACACAATGATTAAGGTATTAAAAAGACAAAAAGGTATTTTGGCACATTTATTTATGAAAATAAAGGAAAGGTGAAAGGTCACAGGTTGCATGTGAGGAGAAAAATGAAGGAAAATAATGGAAAAAAGAAGCAAAAAGAGGCCTCATTGATAAAAAAGATTTTAAGGATCAATTCATGGCTTTTGGTCAGTTCAGTTTTAGATCTCTCTCATTACTTTCTCTCTCTCTCACTCTTGGACACTTAGAGTTTTCTTGGAGCATTCTAGCTTTCGAGCAAGGAAGGGAAAAGCAAGCAAAGGAAGGACAAGGAAAGGAAATATCAAGCAAGGAGGAGCAGGATGAAGCAACTTTAGTAGGAATACTTGCCGAAAACATATTTCATGTGTGGCTTCCTAGCTGGTTTTGACATGCATGGATTTTCATGTTGGTATATGGTTCTCTTGTTGTCAGTGGCATGGTTTTTCCGGGTTATGACAATGGATTTCAACCTTGCCTTGCCTTTTTCCGAACAATCATGGTGTGATGGATTGTTTCTTGATTTTGAGCTTTTGAATTATTGGATGGTTTCGGAATCCTAAGCGAAGGTAGTCTCAAGAAAATTCCCAAAGGCCTAGGAATCCCTTGACTAGTTTTGATGGGATACACGGTAAAGCCTGAGGGTGATGTCTCGGTTTAGGGCCTAGTAATCCACTGTGGATTGCGGTAAAGCTTGAGAAATAAGGAGACAAAAAATTCCTCAAGGATAGTAATGGAGTCCAAAGGAATTCCAAGATCGGTTTGGTTTTTTGATCTCAGTGCCAGTTTTGGCGAGATCACGGTTTGGTGAGGGTGGAGGTGGTTTAACCTCTAGATTCCCTTGGTTGTTTTTGGATTGGTTTATCCATGAGATCCCACATTCATGCTTGGAATATGGCACGGGGAATATGATTGGCTGAAATAAATATTTGGTTCAACCATGTCTATGGTCGAGTGGTACATGGAAGTCATGAGCCTGGTCGGTTCTCGCCTATCTTAATAAAAGCTAAGTTATCTTGATTTTGTACTTGTTATTATGTGGCCTTAATAGTTGTTATCTTGTTGTTATTTACAAGGTTTAATGTTGGATATAAGCATAATTATGTGACTGGTTATATTCATGGTTATTTCATGTATTTACTTGTAACTAAAAGGATAATGGATGTAAGACCTAATTGATGTAAAAAATAGTTAAGGGAAGAGGGCGGTGATCCTTCTTTTCAAGTCTCATATGAGTTATCAGTGATTTATGCTATGTCTTGTATTTATTTCCTATAGATTGCATTGATGCCAAGTGTTTGACAGAATGTCAGTCCCGGTGGGGGATGGTCAAGTCTAGTCCTAGAGTTAATTGTTGGCTTGCAAGTCTTGTTTTCATGTAATTTATGGATTCTAAAAGCTATGTGGGTTTTTGGGCAATGACATAGATTCTGGGCTGGAAAAGTGGCTGGAAAAGTGGCACAAATACTGGAGTCACAAGCATAAGTCTAAGGAGAAAATTCCTGACATGCAGACATGCCTTGTTGTGCGAGTGTCTAGAGCCTCCCAGAGGCACCCTTGTCCATATCAAGGGAGCGTCCAGGGGTTCAATGGTCTAAACCTCAGCGGGACCCAGGGGTTGTTCAGGGGAATGACTGGGATGCATTTTGGGAGTCCTGTAGAAGGGACAAAAGGCCTATGCTGTGGGTTTCCATTGATTCCACTTCCTTAACTAACACATAGGGAGTCAAATCATATCACAGTAACTTCTCGTCACATGTTTACCCCGGTTGGTCGGTTACTTGGGTAGATCTAGGAAGAGGGTGTTACAGAGTGGTATTGGAGTGGTTTTCTCTCTCTTTGGGTCATATATGATACCACAAAGTGGTATCAGAGCATGGTTCACCCCTCAGACTGGATGGGTTGTGTGTTGGTCATGCATTTATGTCGGTTGCATATGTGTTTCTCATGTTGTAAGACCATGTGATTGTTGTATTTTTATGGTATGGTTTATGGTTGCAGTGAGGTCTCCATGGGAAGTTGATGGTGTTGTTGTGGAGTGTGTCATTGTGAGTGTATGGTTGAGTGTGCATTGTTAGTATTCACATGTGGTCAAGCGTACAATGGTGTGGTGGTTGTTGTCATGCATGAGGTCATGGTATGTGTAGTTGATATGGTCATGCATTGATGACTGGACTCTAACTAAAATGATGGTTATATGCTTATACACTTATGTGTTATATTTATATATTCTTTCATGATTATGTTATACATGTATTACGTTGATTTGTTGATCCTACAAATGAGGTATCCTTCCCTAATTATGCTAAGGTACGTTGGTTCATTGTGATTTATTTAGCTTAAATGATATACCTTGCAAGAAGAATATCAAATATGACTAGCAATATGGTAGACTATAGTTCCTAAGACTCTCCTTGTGGATCAGATGAGCAATGTGGTATTGGGCACTCTTCTAATTTGGCAGACACTCTGACAAGCTTAAAGGAAAAAATAAGGAGTTGTAAAGTAGACAAATACATAATCATATAGGCACATGAGAAACAAGCAGAGGTAATGCAGTGATACTTCAGAGTTTGTCAGAATTGCAACGATAGGGACCACTTCGGATTAGCCATGAGCAGGAGGACAGAACTAATGGGGCATATGGCAGCAAGTCTCATGGTGAGTATTGGTAAGATAAAGAGGACACAATTAGAGATGGCAGGTTCTTGGACACTCCGGATAGAAGGGGTGATAGACACAAGTACTATTCTAGTTTTGGTTCTGACAGGCATTATGATCGTCATCGTTATCATCCTTATAGGAGGAGTGAAAAGGGATATTTGTCGAATGAATTTAAGAAAGCAAAGCCACCTACATTTGATGGAGAGATGAAGGAATGAGAAGATGTTGAGGCATGGTTGCTTAGGTTAAAGAAATTATTTCAATTGCATAGCCATACTGAGAACATGAAAGCAAAGATAGGCACGTTCAGTCTTAAGGTAAAGTAGATATCTAGTGGGAGGAAGTGAAGAATGCTAAAGGTGTTCGAGAGGATGGCTTGACTTGGAATGAATTTGAGAGGCCCTTCAGGAAGAAGTATTTGTCGGAAAGGTACTATGATGACAAAGCTAAGGAGTTTTATGAGTTGTAGATGGGTTCCATGAGATGTGTTTCCAGCAGAGGTTCTAGAGCTACCTCCTCACAGGGAAGTATATTTCTCTATTGAGTTGGTTCCAGGGGTAGCACCAACATCAAAGGCACCCTACAAGATGAGTACCCTAGAGATAGTAGAGTTGAAATTGCAGTTAAAGGAGATGCTTGACAAGGGGTACATTAGGCCAAGTGTATCACCTTGGGTTGCACCAATGTTTTTCATAAAGAAAGAAGACGGTACTCAAATTATGCATTGATTACAGGTAGTTGAATAAGGTGACGATCGAGAACAGGTACCCATTGCCGAGGATTGATGATTTTTTTTAATTGCTTAAGGGAGAGACAATGTTCTCTAAGATCAACTTGAGATCAGGATACCATCAGGTACACATCAAGGAAGAGGATATGTACAAGATTACTTTCAGGACCAGGTATGTGCATTATGAGTTCTTCATAGTTCCATTCAGTTTGACTAATGCCCCACTACATTTATGTGTTTGATGAATAGTGTGTTACATCCTTATTTAGACAAGTTTGTTATTGTATTCGATGATGACATATTGATATACTCCAAGAATGATGAAGAGCATGTCGAGCATTTAGCAGCAGCGTTGAGATTTCTAAGAGACCGTCAATTTTATGCCAAGCTTAGCAAGTGCAACTTATTTCAGAAAAAAGGTGCATTATTGTTGAGCCTCAAACCTACACTTCTTTACACATCCTCTCAGCCTCTTTTTCCTATTCATTTCCTTCTTTTGCCACTCATTCCCTCCATCAAATTGCTCAAATCATTGTATTTTAGGATTTTTTACATGGTTTGCTAATTATGCTAATGACTGTGTTTGGTTTAGAATTTTGGTTCAAAGTGCTGCGTTTCCGTAGCTCACACAGGGTTTTCCGCCGCTGATCCTGGTTTCCGCAGTCAACCCCAGATTCTGCAGTTGTTTTATTGAATGATATGTTCCATGTGTCCTCCAGGAAGAAGAGCCACATGGGCAAGTTCATGGAACCAAGGACATGGTGTGTGTCTCTCCAGATCACCCAAACCAGTCATCAAAACCCGTGGTCAATGAGGAGGCAACTATGGTCAACAGAGGTCATTGGCGGTGGCACGACTCTGCGTGTTCTGTTTTAAAGCACGTGAAGAATAGGTGGCATCGTCCTCAGTCATGAAGATAGTGGGAAACATGAATCCAACAGCGGATTGAATGCCCACAACAACCGTTGCCTAAATCCGAGGACGCAACAAGACTACGTGTTTTTGCACAACTGCTTGAATTGCTTAGTTTCCGTTAAGTTAGTTCGATTTCCTCAGTTATAAATAAGGCGTCTTTGAACGCTGGATAGTTAGTTGTTAGCTGCTGATATGTACTTTTGAACTCCCACTGTATTTTCTATTTCATGCATAATATATGAGAAGGCTGTTTTTCCATTCAAGCGTGTAATTGATCTTTGAACCGGCTGGAGTAGGCAGAGGGCCCCTGTTTACTAAAGGCCTGTATAGTACTTTTAATTTCCTACATTTCTTTCTTTCATTTTATGTATATAATGCCTTTGATTGCTGTGTTTTGATAGCTGTATATACATTTCGAATTCTGCTTGTTTATACTTCTGCACTTTTCCATAACTGATCAGTGTGTTATGCAGGTTTCTTAGGCGTGCCTGGGACAATTTTCTTTCTTTTCTTTTTCACAACTAGTGACACTTGTGATCATCTTGTCTATGTTGCTGATCTTCCTTGTTTTGCAGCCTTTATTTCCTTACTATCATTTAGTTAATTTGCATAGTTGCTTTCTGCTTTTAGACATCAAGTTGTTTATCTATTGATGGTTCCTTCTTCATAATTTAATATCTTCATTGAGGACCAAAATA
>APFE030549652.1:0-11554 GCA_000404065.3 Pinus taeda | reverse complement strand
AAATATATCTTTAAGAGCAGTTTGAATATTTTATTGCATGAAGATTAATCTTGAAATAATATATATCTTTAAAAGAAGTTTTAATAACTTACTATGTAAATATTACTCTTAAAATAATTCGTTTCTTTGATAATGTTTATTTACCTCAAGAATATTTTGAGGTTTTTTTTAATTTATTATCTATAGTCTATTTTGGAAAGTCAAGAAATAATGTATTGTTTATTTTTTTTAATGAGTGGATAGATTTACAAAATATTTACATCACATGTTTCTCCAAAAAATTATCACATCTTGAGTTTCTATATATCTTAAAAATGGATCTTGAACAACATTTTGATGAAAATTTTTAAGAGATGGTTTGTTTCGAATGTTTAAATATATGTCATATCCTCTAATAAATATTTTGAATAAATTGTTGTGTGCAATTATCTATTAATAATTTTGAATATATGTAATTTCAGATATATTTTGAATATATTTAATTGTCTATTAGTAATTAGTTGGTGATAAAGAAGGGAGGTGATTTTATAAATAATTAATTTGCACATTGCAGGAGGATTAATTCTACACATCTAATTTAAATTTAATTCCAGGTATCACAACTTTTGAGAGCTAATTAATTGTTAATAATTTCCCTCTAACTCCATAGTGTGGCAACTTTGACATATTTTAGTAGTGACATTATTAGTTTTGCCATATTTTCATATGGATTAACGAAACGAGTAGCTTAAATAGTAAACCATTCAAATCTTTAACTCAGGCTATTATAGTAAATGCCATACCTTGTCTCTCTTTCTCTCTAATATTAATAGGTTGAATTACTATAACATAAAAATCAATGCACATTGTGAGTAATTTTTTTGTGATTACACTAGAATCAATGTACATTGTTAATCCAATCACTTTAAAATTATTGTACCATCATAAATTCAGTTCCATCAAATCAGAAATCAACATCTATACTAAAATCAATCCATCTAATGCAAGCAATCACATAGGATTAAAAACAACATCCTCACTGAAATTAATGCATCTAATGCAAGTAATAGATTACGATTAGAAATCAACACCTACACTAAAATCAATGCATATAGTGAAAACAATCAAATAGAACTATGTGGATATTCTATAAAGATTATATCTAGGTTTTAATAAAATTAAAAATGAGAATACATTTATATAGAGAGATGTGAAATTTATATCATACCATCCTACATCCATACTAACTCCATATATAAGCATCGAGATAGATCATTGCTCCAAAATAACTTTGCGCCACAAGAGTTTTGATCCCTCTCTACCCTTGGTAGATCAAGAGTTAAGGTGCATCTAAGTCTATAAATAGACCAACCTAGATCCATCTAACTCTCGATGTAGCATGCGCCGATAGGGATCAAATCCATCTTGGTGCAAACCTTTCTTTTGGTGTGTATAATTTAAGACAGGATTGCACCTAGAGGGATTGAATCCCTCTTGGTGCATGATAGATCTAAAGTTAGATGAATCTAGGCTAGTTCGAGTTGAGTGCAACAATGTCACATTTTTAAATTATCATTATTAGGTATATGTTTGAGATAAACTTCATATTTTGAAATTATGTTATGTTTTCTTTGCTTGACATGACTACATCATTCTCTTATTTAATTTGGTCTATGTTACTTGCCTTGAGTGGTTTGTACGTCTGTGTTTAAATTTTTTGAGTCGATTCTGTGTTTATGTGTTTGGATTTGGACGGTAAATATTGTGAATGTTACAATCATTGTGTTATATTTCTATATGTGTATGTCATTGTTTGTTAGCAATTAGTTGGTGATGAAGAAGGGAGACAATCTTATCAATAATTTGTAGGAGGATTGATACTACACATCTATTTCACTTAATTTTAGGTTCACAACCTGTGCAACTAATTAATCCTTAATAGTTTCCCTCTAGGTATTACTAAATATATTTTGAAGAGCGGTTTGAATATTTTATTGCATGAAGATTACTCTTGAAATAATATATATCTTTAAAAGAAATTTTAATAACTTACTATGTAAATATTACTCTTAAAATAATTTGTTTCTTTGCTATTGTTTGAAATAATTTATTTACTTCAAGAATATTTTGATTTTTTTTTTAATTTATTATCTATAGTCTATTTTGGAAAGTCAAGAAATAATGTATTTTTTATTTTTTCTTAATAAGTGTCGACTTGATATTGAGAGGTGTTTGTGACGAACCAATCTTATCAACTATAAATTGATTTGGTTACAAAGGCAAAGAGGATCTCCTACCTTAGAGAAGGTTCATGTTTCAATTGCTCCTATATTTTTAACATAAACATGACTAAAAGACAATCCTAAGACATTACTTCAATTCAACTCAGCTATCCTTGATGTAAACTTATTTCTATGCTAGATTTTATTACATAGTGATCCACTCATTAATTGCAGACTCAACAGATTGCATTACATGGATTATACACTTGAATTATTGAATTGAAATAGAAAATAGTATTTTTATTCATTCAACCTTCTTGTATGTAAAGTTCTTTAGAAAACAAGAAAATTTATTATTAATTAATTCAATAGTGGAATCTTTCTATGGAAATATACTCTCGCTAGATGGATTAGACTTTAGAAGTTCTTAACCCTTCAATTAGACTTGTCATACAATAATCCATGGAAGTCACTCTGTCAAATATCTGACATTGTATCCAAACATTAAACTATAATACAAATGATTATAATATACATGGTTATTCATAGCTTAAGTAATCTCTCCCTAAGTTGGTCATAGTTGACAATATTTTCATTCAATCAACCATTAGTTGGTCGAAGCAGACCATTTCCTTCTTGTACTATTGTATTTACATATCATTTTGTAGCTTGCACATGTTAGCAAGGTTGCTAGGTGCATTATTAACCAAGTTGATTAGGTACTTGAAATCGTCTAGCAATTCCTTAGTCTAACTTTCTATTGGCCTAGATTGCACATGGATCCATTTGACTCGCACATAAAAAAGATCCTTAGCAAACACATTTGGGTATAAATTGATAGTTTCAACTCAAATAATATGTCTGACAATATTATCTTTCATATTCATCAGCGGGATCACAAGCAAGTATGAGAGGTTCTGTGTAGGAAAGAAACAAGCATTTTTTAAAACATTTACATTTACTTTAATTAGGATTTATCCATTTCATTGAATGTCCTCAAATTTTGTTCACCACAAATGTTGTTTCATTTAGACTTTACCAAGAATATAGGGCTTCCTAACCATCAAAATTGGTAACCCCATAGGAGGAAATTTTTCTCCTATATTTGATAGTTAATCAGGCAGCTAGCCAACTATTAGCCCCTTCATCCAACCATTTGATGATGATGTTCCATGTGTCTCTGCCAATTGCATCAACCATTTGCTTCTCGCCATCCATAATTTGCACTTGGATGAAGGTGGGCTACTACTTGAAGGTACTTTGAAAATTTTGCAATTGGGTTGTTAGATATTTTTTTGTTTTGGGCATTTAATATTGATTATGGGGTGATATGAAAGACTGATAGACCTTGACTATAATTTTTTTCTCTTACCTTTCTAGGGGATTTAAGCTTTAGCCCTAGTCTAGTCGGACCTACCTTGAGTACTTAGAGTTAAGGAGGGACACTATTAGGAAAGGCCATGATTGAAACAATGTGTTCCATTCTCCCCTATACCATACTTAACACTTTGCATGCCACAAGAAAAACCCCATACCTCACCTCCATTCTTCAAGTTCAACTTGTCATTGATTCTTTATGATTTGGCACTCATATGTTCACATAACTTGATTTGGGCTAAAAAAATGTTTCTCTTAAGGTTGATGTAGCTAAAAGAAAAGAAAAATAATATCATGGCCATAATGAAAGAAGAAAACCAAAATGTAAGATATGGTTGGGACATAATGTTAGCACATGGGAAAAATCATAGCATGAGCTCTAACCTCTACATTAGACATCACCTAGTTCCTCACCATAAGATGCTCTATTACATGAAGAGGAACCATTGCATGTCCCAACATTTATGAGAAATGAACTGAATCATCTTAATGGGAACTCATATTGTTACCATCATAAAGAGAACTAGATAAACCTTAAGGTATAACTGGTAATACAAGTAATAATCAATAGAAGTAAAAGGCGCATAAGAGAGGTGGAAAAATAAAGCTAATAAAGGTAACTCATGCCTCCATGAGTACTCCCTCCTTACATCCATACACTCATGATATAGACAACCCATCGGTTAGTCCCTTTAACCATGGAACTCGACTATGAAGCTCTTTCACCTTCCTTATCATCGTTATTGTACACTAACACCTATGAGTTGAGGGGTAGACCTTGGAAATTCCACTTCAACTTGAGGGTTGGAAGCACCTAATAGGGTTGACAATTAAACACACCTATTAAGGGAGAAAACACCTTTACAAGGAATTTGTCTTGATATTGGAAGGCGATCCTTGTTTGAAGTATTAATATGCCCTTAACACTCAAATATGGTCCACTTGGATGCATTATTGATCTTAGTCTTTGATGGATGGATTTTTTCACTAGAATCCATGTTGTTCATGCTAGGTGGGTCATAACAAGCCAAGCCTTGAGGGCACCCACTCCATAGGTACCCAAGCCTATTAGAGATGTATATGGCCTTAGTAGATGCATTGCTGAGAGACTAGACCCCCTTAACTGTTGATTTCTGATAGTATTGGATGTGCTCTACCTACAAGATTTTGCAGGGAGGCTAGGACACATGCATTCCACAATAACAACTTTTTTGGGAAATTTCACCCGAAGGAGGTTTTAATTAAAATTATTAATTTTTTTTAATGGAGGCCTAAGTCTAAACTTACGAATTAAAATAATTAAAGGGTATTGATCATATTGGATATGGATCTTCTAGAATAAGATGAGGATCAAGTCAAGATGATCTAAGCCATTGATTAGAATCTAATATGAGTCGTTGATTGATCAACGAGGAGATTATAAGAAGAGGCTTGATGGGAATTTGGAAATACTCATCCAGTGATATCAAGAGATTGAATTCTCAAGAGAGAAGCGCAACAATTGTAGGAGGAGTCATTAAGGAGACTTATTACAGTGAGGTGTAGGGATATCATTCTGGTTGGAAATTTTCCTAATCCGGAGATACATTTCAGAGGAGGCAGAGAGAGATCTAGAAGAGGTAGCATAGAGCCACATTGGGCATCGTAAATCCACGTTGAGGAAGAGTAACAACCTTGACGATATTCGTGAATTTACTGAGGAGATCAGATCCATGTCAGGATCTGGGGTGTGAGACTCGAGGGCCAAAGGATAGATCATTTAGCCAGTAGATTGATCAGCCAGAAGGAGTTACACAATCCCTAGAAGTTGTGATGAAAAGAAGTGCAATGACTGCATAGGGACTACACATAGGCAGCTTAGGGCTATCTATTAAGTGGTTGGATCAGGGTCGAATCTCCAGTGATAATGTGAGTTTGAAGCTTAGTATTTTATATTGTGTTACTACTTGATAGGTTTTATTATTTTATCCTACATAGGTATCCAATGTACTCCATCAGCTAAGGTTAACAAATTGGCCGTGTTCAAATTTTTGATCACAACAAAAATTATCTTAAAATTACATTTTTCTGCCACAAACCTGAGTTTTGAGCTCAAGGAAAGTCGCTAGCTATGGTTAGGGGTTAATTTCAACTAGGGTTATCTATGCTACCTATTGGAGGGATTTAACACTTGGTTGTGAGGTATTTTCCTCAAAATAAACCTACTCTCATGGATAATTTCTCCATTTTATGGCTAATGTTATTTTCCCTAGGAAAATATTTCCCTAGCAAAAACGAAATTTTTCACCTAGCTTCAACTTGGGGCTTGCTGAAGATTTTTTGTGCCATCAATTGATTGCATACATATATAACAACCCTTTTCTTTTCCTTGTGATTCTATACTATCTTGTTGACCTTGATTATTTATAAACCCTACGTCACTTTGGGCCCTCATTATGCCTCTTAGAGAATGTGTATTTCCTTATTATGCTAGCTAAGCCACGTTCTTAGGTAGAGCATCTCTACTGGGCCTACCCTTGTCACCTTTACTTGTTGGACTACATATATACTTGGTAACATGATTTAGGGAAGCCTCCATTGTGGTGAAATTACACTAAAGAGTAGGTGGTAGTGGTTGTTGTGATAATGGGCCACACATCATAATGTTGTCACTTAGGATAGATCTTGTCTTGTGAGATCCCCTTAAAAGACTTGCTAGAATTTTAGGAAGCATCTTCTACTGCCATTTCCAAGGAGGATTCGAATCAATCTCCCCATTATTTTAAGATTTAGATTTATCCCCTTTGAAGAGAACAATCAATATGAAAAAATAGATTATCTTTTGGTGACTCCTAAAACTAATCTGATCAAAACCTTGGATACTTCATCTAATGATACCATAGCTCCAAGAAAGAAGAAGACTACTTGAAAAAATATTGAATCAACTACATCCCCCATTATTCCTAAGAGCCTTATGGTTAGAAGTCTCTTTGTATATAACACCACCCATAACATTGTGGACAAACCATGACTTATAGTTGCATTTAGACCATCGGATTTAAGGCAATTCCATGTTTCTCGTTACCCCTTAATACAGGAACATTTTGAATGGTTGCTTAAGTTCAATGGCACTAATGTAATATTTGGCATTGTTGAGTTGGAAGATGGAATTGGCGCGTTGGAATTGATGTAAACCTGAGTGCAATGATTTCAACTTTAGTGCATAGATGAGATCTCTCTGTGAAGGATATTATGGGCATGACTATGTGTCATTGATTGATCATGTTGAATAATGTATTGATTTCCAAGATATAAAGGGGAGTGTTTTGGTACCTACAATATTTAGTAGAGAACTATCATAGTAGTAGGATGCATGAAGATGCCTCAAAATATTATGACTATGATTGTTGGAGGTTTCTTCTTAACTAATTCCAAGGTCAAGAATGGAGATGTTTAACTTTGAAGGAGTTTCTATCTTGGGATATTAACTCATATGCTCTTGCAAAGTGCATAGATGAATGTGGCCTGGAAATACGCTTCCAATGGTATGTGGAAGACTGAAATATCCCAATTAATCAAAATTTATGATCGGTCAAAGATCTTAGGCCAAAAGGTCAAAAATTCAGGTATATGTGCATATGTAGTTTCACATACAATCAAACAAAGGGACCAATTAGTGCCCAGGTTGGCAGATAGTTAACGTGTGGGTCCATAATTAATTCGTGGTATTGATTGAATAGATGGTGGAGATCTATTAGTGCACAGTGACAAAAACAACCCAAGGATAAGGTGGTTAAAGTCTACATACATATAATAGAGAATCATGTATAATTTTTTAGCTAGTTGTTGTCCATATTATGATATACTCCAAGTCAGCCCCTAAAAGAAACATAAAAGAATAGAAAAATTTTAATTTTGAATTTAAACTGCTTCCAAAAGTCAAATTGAACTACCATAAAATCATGTCAACCCAACCAAGAGTCACACTTATTCAGTCTCTTTCATCCACTATAAATATACATTCTACCTCCCTCAGAGCAATTCAAATCGCTGAATACTTTCTATTTTTGTCCACATGTGTGAAGGAGAGAGAAAAATCCAGCCAAGTTTAAAGTAAAGTTTTACTTGCATAGACTAGTATTGTTTGGAGTTTTTATAGGCAGGTTGATTAAATTTTTGAGGTATTTGCAGAGGCTACCTGGTTGGAGGAGCAGTTTGCATTGAAATGGAGTTGTACCGCGCGAGTGCCAATCCCAATCGATATGTGGATCAAGTGATCTACGTAGATTATCACTGGTGGGATATGTGGATCAAGTGATCTACGTGGATTATTATTGGTGGGTTTACCTTGAAGTCTTAAGATTAATTTTTAATGTCTCAATAACTTGTTTTCCACACTCGACAACCCCTGCAAGTTCAGGAAACTGTTTACTATGTAAAATCATCCATGGTGCGTATTAAATATTTTCTCTATCATGTAATTAATGTCAAATTTGAATGTTAACATAAATATGGATGTAAAATTCATTTTTTATGTTGGGTAAGTTATATTTGACGTAGTGAGGAGAAAATTGTGGAGGAAATATTGGTGGGTGAGGGAAAACCATTTTTACCAAGTTTTATAGAAGTTTAGTCTGCAACCCGAGTAAGTAAATTGTTGTGTTTTTTTTTTCACTTGGAGGAGCAACCTCCAATTTATCACACTAATGTTATTTTTTTATGTTTTGACATATAATATAAAGTGTGCTAGTTGGGTTATGGTATTAATCCTTCACAAGTAGATTTATGGCAACCCCCTTTATTTTACTCTGTTTTTTTGTTGTGCATAAAATTTATGTTTTAATTAAATACCTGTGTCTATTTGAGCTAGTTGACTTTGCTACAATGGAACTGTGTAGAACAACCTATTTCTTAGCTTCTTTTCCCTATTTGTTTTTTCTAGCAATAGACTGTGATCATTGGTATTCTCGAAATTTTATGCCATAAGAACAACTATGAGTTAGAAAACATCATGTGTTATATTAGAGAAGATAATACCATGAATTAGAAAACATCACGAGTTAAGAATACCATGAGAAAAAGGATGTTGTACTACTTAAATACAATGTCTTCATTTTTAATCATGTGAAGTTAAGACTTGTCTGACTTAATTTTTGGAAAATTCTTGATTAATACAATACAATAGTAAATATGAGAAGATATTCAAATAATTAATATATTAGTATGGTATTCATAAATTAAAACGCACATGTGAAACAATGCATTGGATCTGATTACTTCATAACACTTTTAGGTATTTCAAGCTTTTCAAGTAAGTGTGAGAGATGATATTCATAAAATAAAACACACATGGAAACATTGAATGAGAAATGTTTTTCAAATAATTGTTATTAGCTGGTGGAGATTTGTTAAAATAATCAATTTGTTACTAGTAGGTATCAATATCCTTCAATGGCCTTCCCCAACTTTAGAGCTTTAAGAAACTTCATGGTTGGAGTTTTGACATTCTTCACTACTGAAATGTTGAGATACTTGTAATATCTTCTTCTTCGAGCATATTGGTTATTGTTATATCCAAAGCCAAAATCATCATGGAATCCAACATTAACGTAGAATCTACTAGACCATACTCAACAAACACCCTGATTATTTGCAGTGAAGATGTTGTGCGTCCTCTCATCATGTGAAAATATTTTATTTTGAGACACGAGTACCTCCTTTCTGATTTCGGAACAATTTGATGTATTCTTGCCGAGCTCTGCAAATCATTGTCTTGTAATAATGTTACTAATATTGATGTTGTTGGAATCACGAGCTCTCTTACAAACATAAATGATGATGCATGTGATTTTGTAATGTGAGATCCACGGGAAAGGGTTTGGAAAAATATTATGTGGTCTTCAACTTTCACTAAAATCTCTCGTTCCAATTAAAAACATTAACAATCCCAACAAATGAACTTGGAAACTTTATGTAAGTAAAACGCCTGCAATGTGGTGAGAATATTTGATTTCCTAATGTAAAGAGGAATTTTACTACTAATATCCATTACTTCTAGTTGCCCCACCATTCTGTCATAGCAACATAGCATAGCTAATTCTGCAAAATAGGAATTTTTTTTTACAAAAAATTCCTTTGATTTTGGAATAAATCTGGAAAAGTGTGGATTTTCTTTTGACTTTTTGATAGATCACTATTTTAGTATTTCATGGACTTCCAAATGTAAATTTAGGATGTCTACTTGGATCTTATGTTAAATTGCTCTATGGTTGCGCAATTGCAAACATATGACTGTACTTTTTATATTCAAAGACTTTGAACACCACTTCTGACAGATTAGAAATCATTTGAGATTCATTCAATGCTTTGAGGAAATTTGTCTATTTCCAAACATACATCTTCTTTGCAACTTGTTTCTCATACTGGAAATCCTCCAACTCCAAATTCTTTCTCACAAATTGTTGCATAAGCTCCACAAAAGTTCTAGGTAGAGTCTTCCTCACAATTCCCTTCTAATGGACAAGAATTTGGGCAAGCCACAAATTCAACTTGGGAAATGGTTTAGAAAAAGTACCTCACCCATATAAATAGTTCAGATTCAGCTTCCAATGTAAAAGAGATACCTCTTACTAATGTATTCATGATGTCTCCTTACAATTTTATTTATGTTCATTTGATCTTTATTCATGTGTTAAAAACTTAATACAACTTTAATAGTTAGTTTTTTGTAACTGAAATGGTTCAATGGAGACTGAAGACTTTTCGAAGTTAGAAAAAGGAGTTTTACATTTTGCTTGTTTGTGAGCTTGATTTCATGAGAAGTTGTGGCCTTTTGATTTGATGAGATGTTGTTGATGAGACATATAGGTATTCAGGTTTACATTTTGCAAGTTTTTATCATTCTCATAAATGTGTTGATCTTCATCTTACGGAGGGGGCAAATACTTTTCTCTTGGCATTCAAGGATGCCTCTAGAGGAAGCTTCATGGTGTCCAAGCCTTGATGTTGACTGGGAATTCTTGGACTTCATGAATTGTCACTTCAAATATATGCCATTGGCAATGGACAATTTCAAGCATTTAATATCTCACATGAAAGTGATGCTTATGATTTAATACAATTGAATAACATTTTGTTTACTAATTTTTATTGTCAATAATGTTTTATATATCATTATGCTTCTCAATTTTATGCCTTACAACATTTTCTTTTCAACATTTGGTGAAATTACTAGTTAATTTCCCAATCATAAAATAATTAACTTCTGGTTTATATACTTCATCCGGAAGATGTTTATAGGCCATGATTTTATTTTCATTGAGTCAAAGACATTAGTAAAGGCTCCCTAGGATGTACATTTTCAGTGTATAAAAGTATAATTCAAATGTTTTAAGATTAGCTTTTCATTAATCATATTTGGAAAACTCTCCATTTAGCTTTAATGTAACACCACCTAGAAAGTGATAAGACTACTCCAATAACATTTATTAAAATTCTTGGAGTGCTTTCAAACAGATTTATATTGGAGTGGTCGTATCACTTTCTAGGTGGTGTTACATTGACTATCAAGAAGCTAAATGGAGAGTTTTACAAGTATGATTAACTAAAAGATAATATTAAAAAATTTGAATTATACTTTGTAAGGCATAAATTTGAGAAGCATGGTGATATATAAAAATTATTGATAATAAAAATTAGTAAACAAAATGTTATTCAATTGTCTTAAATCATAAGCATCAGTTTCATGTGAGATATTAAATGCTTGAAAGTGTCCATTGTGAGTGGCATAACTCTAAAGTAACAATTCATGAAGTCCAAGAAGTCCAGGTAAACATCAAGGCTTGGAATCCATGAAGCTTCCTCTAGAGGCATCCTTAAATGCGAAGAGAAAAAGATTTTCCCCCTCCTTAAGATGAATATCAACACATTTATGAGAATGATAAGAACTTGCAAAGTCTAAACTTGAACATAGATATGCCTCGTCAACAACATCAACA
>APFE030549648.1:72265-85158 GCA_000404065.3 Pinus taeda | reverse complement strand
CAAATCCGCAGATTTATGCACTCAACGACAGATCCCATGGTTTAAAGACACCGGAACACGTCTCGAGCCAAAAAAAAATAAAAAAATTTGCTACTAAATGGAGATCCCACCGGCCCTCGAAAGTGCTCTAATACCACTTGTTATGCTCCTAATCTGCAAATGATACCCAAATACAGAATATGCGAAGAAAAGAGACCCAGAACACAGAATATGCGAAGAAAAGATACCGAGAACACAGAATATAAATGATTTTATTATTCAGAGAGTAATGTTCACTTGCCTCTTCGAGGGGGCAACCTCCAATAGAGCAGAGCTCGATTACAAAATAAGACACGATACTCCTCGCAGGGAGTTTCTATTCCTTTATATATGACTCCTACGTGCAATACCACAGGCCAATACCGTGTATTACTAATACCATCTATCTAATACTACGGCCCATTTGCAACTAATTGTGGTTCCGTTATTAATTGCGGATTAACCACTTACAATTATTAATATGGGCTTTATTGACTCTTGACTATGACGTGGTCCCATTACATAGATAAGAGGGTTAGGGTGAGACCCTAACACCTTTGCAAGAATGTGCTCTCATTATATATAGAATTGAAGTCCTTAACTAATTGGTTACCCAGATCTTTCATGTTGAATAACAAAACTACAATGAACTTCCTTAAATAAGACAATTATATATATATATATATATATATATATATATATATATATATATATATATATATATTAAGTATATATCTATATATATATAAGTTTTCAACTGGGAGTATCAAGAAATAAATGGAAATGAATTCCATTTATAATTTTGTCGAAAAAATCAAGTTTTTATTGCATTGAGAGGCGCTATTCATCCTAGTATAGAAGAGATGGTGTAATGTCATGTCGTGTCCTATTATGTTAAACATTTTGACATGGTCAAATTAATCATAATAATAATAATAATAATAATAATAATAATTAATAAAACTTTTTGAGTGGGTCAAGTTACATAAAAATAAAATAATAAAATTAATAATTGCATGGAGAGGATCTCTCTATCCCGGTATGATAGAGATGTTTAATGTATTATAATGTAAACATTTTGATTCCATCAAAATAAAATAAAAATAAATAGTTGCTCTCCATAGTAGAGATGTTGTAACGTAATGTAATGTCAATTAAACGTTTTTACTTAATCAACCTAAAATAAAATAAAATAAAAATAAAAATAAAATTGACCCATGGTATTTATGTGAAATATATTCTATTTAAGGGGGAAATTAAACTAGTTGGATCTCTAGGACCCTTGCATACCCTTTCCTCCATGGACGTCTGAGAGTGATATTCAGCTGCATCCAGACTTGCGTGAGTTAGTTGATTTATACATTTGCAACATAAGGTAAACAAAATTAGCCAACTATGTCTTATTTGAGAGAAATCTTATGACCTTAATTTAACGAGTGCTGCCCCATTTAGTGATGTAAGCAGAATGTGTTTGGACATGATTTAGTTTACCTCAGGGGATTTAGATTTCATTGTTTTGTCTATCTTATTTAGGGATTTTAATCAAATTGTATCTTTCAAATTATAGAAATTTGAATTTGATAAGCACTCAAACAATACACTATTTGAAGGAAATTGTATCACTTTAATTTAATGGGTAAGTCTCCATTTAATCATTGTAACCAAAATGTGATTGGCTATGATTTAATTTACCTTCATGGATTTGGATTTCGTTGTTTTGTTTAATCTTATTTAGGGATAAAGGTTATGTAAATGGATTTCATTGTTTTCTAAATGGGAGTTATACAATTGTTTCCAACGAAATTCCCAAAAAATAAGCAATTTTAACAAGGACATTGTAAAAATTGCTTTCTCTCAAGGTCACCCTCATCACTGAATTAGGGCCTTACATGGATGCACAACAATACAATGCACTGTGGCTTGCTATTTATGAGATAATGTTGCCCAAATTATTAGCAAGGCTAACAAAGAACAAAGTTGTTAAATGGAAAAAAAAATAGCAACAAGCATCGTTGCCATGTTTCCCCAATCACCAACTAAGCACAACATGATCCATGCAGTTACTCCCTCAAATTCTACGAGACAAATTGAGCTCCAATGTGATCCATACCACCATTGCCTCAAATTCTCACTGTTAGCTTGAGCTCTGTTATGGCCTCAAATTCTAACAGATAGATCAAGCTCCAATGGAAAATCAGTCTATTGGAATTTGAAGAGTGTCTAAATTTATGCGAGTTTAATATTTTTAGGTTGGAAGTGAAAATTAAAAAGGAGGATCATCATTAATCATATTTGTTATAGTTTAATTTGAAATTGGTTTTCAATCAATCTATATATATATATATATATATATATAATATATTAGTTATTTTGTTTCAATCTAAGTAACCATAAAGGATAACAAATTTATGATCTTGGTTTTGAACCTGAGCATCCAATGCATTGCTCTTTGAATAATCACATGGGTTCTCTCCGTCATTGTTGTTTTATTATCTTATTCTATACTTTTAGTTTATTCTTATGCGTCAGGGAGGTTTTGGTGGTTAAAGTTGCAAAGAATTATATGAAGGTGTCCAATGTTATAATCTTGTTATTTTTTTTTATTTTTTTATTTTTTAATTATAATTCAAATTATTATAAGACTTATTTGTACAGATTTATCCTTAAATATGATGAATTGAAATTCATCTATTTGTATATATACTTGTTTTCTCCGTTTTAGTGGTTTTGACTTTAATTATTAAGTTCACAAAGAATATTTATATTCCATTAAAGTAGATAGACATGGTATACACGAATATTTATTTTCAATAAAGTAAATGACAAATTATAAAACATATATTTTTCTTATTACTAAAGTTTTAAATATTAAGATTAATTTTCTCAATAGTATATTATTGCGAGTTTTATGAATTAGAACTATTTTATCAAATATTATATTGTAATGAATTTTATAAACCATCGTAGATCTATCTAAACTCTGGATCTATCAAGCGCCAAGAGGGATCAAATCTCTCGAGGTGCAAACCTTTTTTTTTAGTACAAAACTTGAGGAAAGTGACCAAATCTCTTGTGAAAATGGGTCTAACCAAAGCCCTCTCCTCAAATTTTGTACCCAAAAAAAAATTTACACCGATTTAATCCCTGTCAACTCTGGGTAGATCGGAAATTTAAATAAATCTACACTAGTGATAAAACAATGATTAATACTAAACTTTATTATCATTTGTTGCGCCTTACTTTTACCATATATATTTTTTCCCGAAACAATCCTCTGAAACTATTAAATATATATTTTTTTCTCTTTTATGAAAAAGTTTTAAAAATTTACAAAAGTAAATGTTGAGTTTATCAAATACACTCATGTTTAAACGTGACATTTAACTTCTTGTATGCGAAAGGACCTTTGTTTTTTTAACAGAGTGGATGGACTTTTGTTATTATCTAACGAAATTTATGCTTAAAGCACAATACATTACTCTTTAAAAAGAGTCACTATCCAAAGCAATCAATCATGTGGAGGACATTACTTAGACAATTATTCTCTATCCAAAGCAATCAATCATGTGGAGGACATTACTTAGACAATTATTCTCTTTGTAAATGAGGTGGTCCAAACCTAACTAATTGTGAAATGATACATATAATATCTTATTTAGGCAAATTTTTTTTTGTAAATGAGGTGGTTTAAACATAACTAATTGTGAATGGATACATATAATATCTTATTTATTTAGACAATTATTCTTTTTTAAATGAGGTGGTTTAAACATAACCATAACCAATTGTGAATGGATACATATAATATCTTATTTACTTAGATAATTATTCTTTTTGTAAATTAGGTGGTCCAAACATAATCTATTTGAATGGATACATATAATATCTTATTTAGAAAATTATTTTTTTGTAAATGAGGTGGTTCAAACATAACCAATTTTAAATGGATACATATAATATCTTACTTAGACAATTATTCTTTTTGTAAATGAGGTGGTCCAAACATAACCAATTTTGAATGGATACATATAATATCTTACTTATTTAGACAATTATTCTTTTTTCAAATGAGGCGGTCTAAACATAACCAATTATGAAAGGATACATATAATATCTTACTTTAGATGGCTATATTTCTTCTAAACGTGCGGGTCTGTGGGGGGCGTGTCAAAACGCTTTAATGGTTGCCATGAGTAATGAATTGTTTGAAAAAATTCCATATAAAAGTTGATTGATCAAAGTGAAAGATCAAAGATCTCTTTAAGAAGAACGAAAAAAAGGAAATTATTTTAACGTCTACGAGGCTAAAGATAGCCTATGGGACACATTGCTTTTTCATCTGGTTGATGTATTTAGTCTCTTTCTTGTGAAGCCTCATCAAAGTTTATGAGAATTAGTCCTTAACTAAACAATAAGAATTTTGACTCTTCAAAAACAAGATTCACAAATATCTACAATATCACAGATAAAAAAACAACAACATTAAAAAAAAGAGAGGGAAATTTTATTTAATTACTTTGCTATCCTTTCTATTAATTTGCATTGACCTTATAAATTTCTTAAATTATTATTGATTTTTGGTACCAGGTACATGGCTCGAGAAATAGAAGATTTACGATGTTTTTTGTTTTTTAATTATTACATTAGATTTTTTGGTTTTATTATTAAAGTTTTTATTTCAAAATTACTTAATATATTAATATTAAAATAAATAATGGTTAGTTATAAATATATTTTCATATTTTAAGGAGCTGTTTTTAGTGGGATTTTTTGGAAGTTTTTCTGGTTGTTTTTCCAGTCTAATTTCTCTAAAATCTCGTAGGAATTTATTAAAATCACAAGTTTGATGGGTAAACCGTGCATGATTGAAGTTCCCTATGGGCTTTTTAGGATGCTGAATCCATATATCTAGTAAAAAAAAGTCATAACTCTAAACATACACATTGAAACTTATAAAAAATATGAAAATTAAATCTCTCAACATGGTAATATTTACTTTCACCATAGTCATATTTACATAAGATTTGACAGGCATGAGGCATAATAAAAATTTGATAAAACCCTCGGAAAATCTTTTCTCATATTGGCGGTTACTAGTAAGGGTAAAGGACCACATCATGAGTCCGTGCGATAGGGAGTCCTTTTCCCCTGATCGCTGTCAACGACATTTATTCTGCGTTAAATCCATTATAGTCTCACCTAAGTGCACATTTCAGCTACATAATTCTCTTGGTCTTTACACCTGTTGTTGGCATTTACTCCTGCTCCGTCACGTTAACGTGGCACGGGCAGGTGGTTCCTTTGTCGCTGTGCACCTTAGGTTCCTCAACACATCAACGATGGAGGTTTCGAGTTTTCGATACGATGGCTAGGCTTCTTCCAGAGGGTTAGTATACCTCATTTGTCGGAGATCCGCTTCATTCAACAGCTTCGCTCCTTGGCACCTGCTCCTGCTTTCCTGCTCCTCATCCTAGCTAGCTTGGCCTGTAAATATGGAGTTTTGTTTCGGGTGAAGGTCTTTCAATGCAGAGCTGTGGGTTTTCCCTCTATTGAATGTATATTCCTCAGTGTTTATTCATGTAAGTATTTGTTGTGTTGGTTTTTCCATAATTTTTTGACTGTTCTTCGCTATCTGAGCTCTGTTTCTCAAATAGTTTGACACATACTCTGTTTGCAGGGATGATGGTTGTGGGTCTGAGAACTTCCAACAAACAACAGGAGGACCTTATGATTCCCTTAGCTGTCTTCGTTGCGCAAGGGTTTCCGGGTAAGCTTCCAACAACCTTGGTGCTAGTTCGGATGTATGGAAAACTCGGGTCCGCTCTGCGTTCCATAACTCAGTTCATAGGAGTTTGCTAGATGTTTGCCCCCATCTCTGAAGCTAACAGGTTTTATTGTTAATTTTTCATGTTAAATCTCTCTACAAGCGTTAGCCTTCTGTTGCTCTAGGGTAGTGTCTTTCGTTTTTGCACAATTACCTCTTGTTTTTGGTTTTGTGAGGGTTTCTCAGCCCTTTAGACTGATATTATTATTATTGTATTGTTAAACTAAATTGGCCCAAGGACATATGAGTTCTTCAGGTACTCTTTTTTTTTTTGGTTTTTGCTAGCTTGGAACTTAAATGTGGTTCACTTCTGTTTAATTTGAAATGAGTTAAGGTTCATTACTGGTTGTCTCGTATTATGAACATGGTTCTTTGCTGTTTGTCTGAAATATGATTTTAGGTTTGTGTTTACTGTGTGATTTCTTATGCACATCTTTCCTGGTTAGAAGACTATCGACACCTCTTTGCTTCGATAGTTCTAGTATTTATAAATAGTTAAAAGTTTGTGCATATATCATGGTGGGGTTTTACTTACTTAACATTTTAGGCCTTTTAACTATGTGGCTCTGAGTTATTTGTAAGTTGGGGTTTACAACTAAGGATAGAGCGTTTGTTCCTTTCCCTCTTCTGTTTGTATTGTGTAATTGCTTAAACATTCTAACTCAGGAATTAATCCTGTCAGTGTTTAATATTATGGGGTTTATCTCGACTTTCAGCTACGGAAAGGTTTTGACAGTGTTTTTAGTCTTGTCTAAAAGTTCTTCCTCTTATTTTGCTAGCCCAGTTCGACTTGTATAACTTCACTTAAATTCTCTATTAAATGTTATATTAGTTCTCTGGCTTAACACTATTCTTCCCTTTTTTGTTCTTCAAGTTTCTAATTTTTACACAATACAAGAAGTACAAGGCAGACAATATTTCCACTATAAATAATTGATTTAGCAATAAAATAGCCAGCGCATTTTAATACAATAATTTCTATGGTTGGTATTTTACAGCTTATAATTTTAACTAGTACTGTTCGAATAATAACCTTACCACTAAATACTTTCAAGAAAATGAGTATAACTCCTAGTTCTATACAGTAATGAACCTACGTTTCATGTTTTGTCCATAACTGAGTAACACTATTGTTAACATTTTCAACTATCAATTCGAGGTTAAGAGCTTCAACTCTATCCTTCTATATACACATATAAACACCTAAACAAATTTGCTCAGCAGATTAGTTCCAGGTGGGTGCTACTTACCTGGATTTTCCAAGAAAGAAAATCACTAGTGGTAGAGATCACCTTCGTTATCTGTTGTCTATCTTCCAGCCAACCGTGAGATTTGTCCTTCAGGACCAAATCTCCCCCCAAGCTTGCTCGCAAGACCTCTGTCTTCTGTAAGTTTTGTCGCACACTGTGCTTATGCTATTTGGTCATCACCAGACTTAGCAACTTCCCCCTTATTTCCTGACATTTTAGCACGGTTTTTCCTCCCCTCACTCCCTTTTATTTGGGGCATTCATAATTAGTGGAGGTAGTTAGGGTTTTTCCGGCAACTTCCTTTTTCCAACTTCCTCCCATGAGAAGTTACAAGATCTGCTAATACTCAAATCATTTCTCATTTTCAATAATTAACAATATTATTCAATTCAAACTAGTAATAACAATAATTATTCAGTTTGTTCTTACTATGGTAAAATAAAATATTTACAGCTTTTCTAGGGACATTACATCTCCCCCTCCTGAAATCAAACATTGTCTCGATGTTTTCCAGCCAAAAATAGCCCTGGATAAGCTTCTCTCATGAGTTGTTCATCCTCCCAGGTGGCCTCATCTGGCCCAAAGTGTTGCCATTACACTTTAACGTGGGTGATGGCTCGTTTCCGCAACATTACTTCTCTCCGATAGAGTATATTCAGCGGCTTGACCAAGAATTCTCCTTCCGACTCGACCTAAAACGCATAATGCTTAAGTCAGTTTTTTCTTTAACAACAAATTTGATTGGCCTACCTAAGATACTTTCTTACCTGTATGTCATGCCAACTGACTATGTGCTTAGGATCATAAACATATTTTTTTAATACTGACACATGGAAGATGTTGTGGAGTCGAATATGACTTGGCAGGGCGAGCTGGTATACAACGAGCCCAACTCTTGCTAAGATTTGAAATGGTCCACAAAACTGGGGTGCCATCTTAGCGCACACACTCCATTGTAATGTACTGCTTTTAGCTCGAATTCTCACATATACATGATCTTCTACTTGGTATTCTTTAAAATTTCTCTTCCGGTTTGTGAAGCTCTTTTGCCTATCTTGGGCTGCCTTTAAATTGGATCGCACCTTCTTGACCATTTCTTCCATATCTTTCAGCATTTCAGGGCCCAACATCAATTTTTCCTGTGGTCCCCCCCAATTGGAGGCTGTACGACATTTACGTTTGTACAACACTTCAAATGGGCTCATCTGCAGGGATGTATGATAGCCATTGCTGTATGCAAACTCAACCAAGTGAAAATAGTCTTCCCACTTGGATGGTTGCTGCATCACATATGATTTTAGCATATCTTCTACCACTTGATTCACCCGTTCTGTTTGTCTGTCAGTCTAAGGATGATAAGTGGTACTGAAATTTAATTGGGTCCCCAATCCCTCAAACAGAGTTCTCCAAAAGACTGATGTAAATTTTACATCACGGTGAGAAATTTAGTGTTTGGTAACCCGTGCAACCCAAAAATGTTTTGCATAAAAATATTGGCAATCTGTGCCGCCCTGAAAGTGGACTGTACTGGTATAAAATGGGCTGATTTGGTTAATTTGTCTACCACCACCATGATGGAGTCGTTGTTTCTCTTGGATTTGGGTATTCCTGTTATAAAATCCATAGATATGGTCTCCCACTTCCACTCCGGAATTGGTAGCGGATGAAATAACCCAGCAGGGTGCTGATGCTCTATTTTGACTTGTTGACATTCCAAGAAACGTGCCAAATATTTTGCTACTTCTTTCTTCATGCCCGGCCAGTAGTACTCCTTCCAGAGTGTTGTAATCAACTTTTGGTACCCTGGGTGTCCTGCATAAGGACTCTTATGAAATTCATCTAAAATCAAACTTTTAATGTTACCTTGGTTGGGTACATATAGTTTCTTTTTGTAACTCAGCATGCCGACAACATCCATCGTATATCCTTGTTGATATTTGCGATTGGTTGGGTTTTGAACTTGTTGTCCTATTTGCTGATAATTCTAATCTTGCTCTGCTGCCGTTTTAATCATCTCATTAAGAGTAGTCTTCCCTTCGCTGCAAGCAATTTCATAGAGACAATGTACCTTTCGACTTAAAGCATCAGCTACCTGGTTTTCTTTCCCCTTCAGATATTTAATCTCGAAATCAAATCTGCTTAGGAAATCCACCCACCGCGCCTCCCTAGCATTTAAGGTAGGTTGATTGAAGTAACTAGTCAAGCTGTGATGGTCCGTCATCAACATAAATTTTTTTCCCATTAGATAGTGACGCCACATCTTTAAAGCGTGAATGACAACAACTAGCTCCAAATTGCAAGCATAATATTTTTGCTCATGCTCCTTTAGTTTCCTGGATTCATAGGTGATTACCTTACCTTCTTGCATTAATACTCCTCCTACTCCTTTCGTATTCACATCTGTGCACACCACATAGTCCTTTCTTGGGTCTGCTATGCTTAATATAGGCGCGGTGGTGAGCAGATGCTTGAGTTGTTCAAAACTTTTTTGGCATTTTGCGGTTCATTTAATAGTTTTTCCCTTTTTCTGCAGGGAAGTGATAGGATAAGCCTCTCTCAAGAATCCTTCCACAAACAGCCTATAGTAACCCGGTAATCCCATGAAGGATCTTATATCTGCTACATCCTTCGGTACTAGCCATTCCATTATGGTCCTTATCTTCTTGGGGTCCACAATGAATTCCATCTTTAGTGATAATATGTCCCAAGTACTGAATTTGTTCCTTAAAGAAGTTACACTCACTATATTTGGCATATAATTGATGTTCCCCAAGAGTTTGCAGTACCAATCTGAGGTGTTCCTTGTGTTCCTCCATATTCCGGGAATATATCAGTATATCATCAATAAAAATTAACATAAATTTATCTAAATGTTAGGATATTCTGACACATAGGAATAGTTAAGTATAACTTGGTCTAGTATAGAGTTAGGTAAAGTGTGTTTCTTTACTATGTACATTTGTAACTTACAATCCGACGGTCACGATATGTAGTGATTCGACAATTCATTATCTCCTCGTATTACCGACCTTGATCCGTGGCTTGACACCCGATGGGTCCATGAATTCTATTTAAAGCGCATGGAGGGTCATTTGTAGGTTAACCGTGCATGAGAGAAGCTTATGTAAATTTTCATTCTTTTATTAATAAATTGCCTGTAGTAGCCACGTTGGCGCAGGCCGTGGACTGTTTCCCTCTCTGAGGGTTTTACCCACGTCAAAATACTATTGATCTGTGATCTGTTTGTGAGCGGTGTCCTTTTGGTGTTCTGTCTGAGGAACTTACCCTGTATATTCCTACATGAGGGTGCGATCATACCAGCGTTAATACACCGGATCCCATCAGAACTCTGCAGTTAAGCGCGCTTGGGCTAGAGTAGTACTGGGATGGGTGACCTCCCGAGAAGTCACCTAATGGATTTTTTTTTTCGCTTCTGAAACATCGCAGAAAACAAGCTATACTGAAAATGCCACAATGACCTATTTGGAGCAGCAAAACCCTAGAATCCAAAGCTCTGATACCAAATGTTATGAACCCAGCTCAAGAAAAAAATAGAAAAGATAGATCAACGCCTTAGAATTCAGCCTCTTCGAGGGGGCAACCTCCTTTACATTACATAAATGAACAATCTTGGATGATACAAATGAAAAGACCTCATTTCTATATATAGGAGTCTAAGGGCTCATAACATAATCAGAGCCAACATAACAATAATAATGTAAGGGCACAATAATAACAATAGTGGGCTTCTATGGGGCACAATAGTAACAATATGGGCACTACATGGGTACATCAATATAATAAGGTTGTACTAATAACAATAAGGGGTTACACTAGTAGTATAGGGGCCTAACATTCCCCTCTCCTTCAAAAAGCGTTGTCCTCAATGCTTGAGTAGTTCTTGATGCTTTTGTATAAAATTCTTGTCCTCCCATGTGGAATCTTCAGCGGGTAAGTTCTTCCACTTGATGATATACTCTGAAATTGATCGATTTCGTAGCTGTCGGGTTCTTGTTTCTGTGACTGTTGTAGGTTCCAATATGATTTTTCCTTCCTCTTCAATTTCTAACAATATTGTTTGAATTGGGATCTTTTGCAACTTTTGAATAAGTGGCCATACTTCTTCGTCCTTCTTCCATCCATCCCTTGCTTCATTTATCCAATCTGGTTGGATAATAGAAAAGCACCCAACAATGCTTCCACATCCTCATCCTTTCTTGAGAGTGCATCTGCCACCACATTTTGCTTCCCTTTTTTGTAGATGATTTCAAAGTCATAACCCAACATCTTTGTGACCCACTTTTTTTGTTCTTCAGAGGATAATCTTTGTTCTAAAAAGTATTTAAGGCTATCATGATCCGTTTTTACCTTGAAGTGTCTTCCCATTAGGTAGGGTCGCCATTTCTTAAGTGCATGGAGTATTGCCAAGATTTCCTTCTCATAAATACTTTGTGTAAAAACTTTCCCTTGATTGGACGGCTTTCAAAAGCAATGGGTCTTTCATCTTGCATTAGAACAGCACCAATTCCATTTCTTGAAGCATCACATTCCACAATAAAGGTTTTTGTGAAGTCCGGTGTAGCTAAGACCGGTGCTTGGCACATTGCCTCTTTAAGATGTTCAAAGGCCTTTGTTGCTTCGGAGTCCATGAAAATGCATCTTTCTTCAATAATGTTGTTAGAGGTGCTGCTATTCTCCCATAATTCTTAACAAACTTGCTATAATACCCTGTCAACCCGAGAATTCCTCGCAGATGCTTTATGGATGTGGGGATTTTCCATTCCTTAATGGCTTTAATTTTGCTAGGGTCTACCTTAACTCCTTCATGAGATACAATATGACCCAAATATTCCACCTCTTGGACTCCAAAGAAACATTTGGATCTTTTGCATATAATTGTTTCTCCTCCAATAGTTGTAGCACCCTGTCAACATGTTCAACATGATCCTTCCAAGACTTGTTGTAGATTAGTATATCATCAAAAAATACTAACACAAATTTTCTAAGGAATGTTTTGGAAATTGAATTCATCAAACTTTGAAATGTTGGAGGTGCATTGGTAAGGCCAGAAGGCATGACCAAAAATTCATAATGACCCTCATGAGTTCTAAATGCTGTTTTTGGAATGTGTTCAGTCTTCATTCTGATTTGATGATATCCTGAACGAAGATCCAACTTGGTGAAGTAAATTGATCCATGCAATTCATCCAGTAATTCATCAATGACAGGAATGGGAAACTTATCTTTAATAGTGAGCTTGTTGAGCTCCCTATAATCCGGACACATGCATCATGATCCATCCTTCTTGTGCACCAATACTACTGGAGCAGAGAAAGAACTTTGACTAGGTTGAATTATACCAGCCTCTAGCATGTCTGCAACCATACGTTCAATTTCACTCTTTTGGGCATAGGGATATCTGTACAGCTTGATGTTTGGAGGAACACTTCCTAGAATTAGATGAATAGCATGATCATGATCACGAATAGGTGGGAGACCTTTGGGAGTCTCAAATACCTTGGAATGTTTGTCCAAGACTTTTTGGAGATCTGGAGAAATAGATGATTTCGATGTGGAAACATTTAGCGAACATAATGGTGCAATTACACCTCTTTGTTCCTTTTTTAGAAGCTTTGTCATACCGTTAGAGCTGATTATCTTTCCCGGTTTCCCTACAATACCCCTTAATTCAACTTCCTTTCCTTCTGCAAAAAATTTAATGAAAAGTTCTTGAAAATTAAAAGCTATTGTTCCCAAGGATTGTAGCCATTGGACTCCTAGTACAACATCAACACCTCCCA
>APFE030549648.1:23435-62554 GCA_000404065.3 Pinus taeda | reverse complement strand
TCTCTCAAATTTTTGTATAGATCAATTGGTTCAAAGTTATTTTAAGAGAGTAGAGTTCTTGGGTTCTAATCTCCATTTTGTGGGGGCGTTTTTTTTCATTCCCGCACATTCGCGCACTTTGCCGGCAACTTCAACAATTGTTTTTCAAAAAGCCATAACTTCTTCATCCGGAAGCCTTTTTCAGAGCCGTTTTTTTTAAAACAGCCTAATTTTTCGAGATCTATCCATTGAAACACTTACTTTCAGCATCTTCAGCTTTAGTTTTTTTTAAATAGAAATTCCATGCCAAGTCATTCTTGACAGCACTAACTACTTCCAATGGGTATCCTACATGGAAGATTTACTTAGAAGTAAAGGTCTCTACAGAATAGCCACGGGTCAAGAGAAGAAACCAAAAGATGAAGACAAGGTTGCAAAATGGGAAAATAGACAAGATCAAGCACGTGGTTTGATAGGGATGTCTATTTCTCCTGATCTTAGATTCCATATTGCAGAACTTGATACCCTCATGAAGCATTGGAACAAATCACTAAAGTTTTTGGGATTAAAAATGAAATTAGAGCCCATCAACTTAAAAATGAGTTGCTTACATTAGATCCTAATAATTTTTCTTGCATTGAAGATTTCTTGTCCAAATTCAAGAACCTTAGATATCTCTTGGAAGGTGTTAAGATTAAGAAAGAAGATAGTAACCTTATTTATTCCATCCTTACTAAGTTGGGACCAGCCTACTATGTATTTGTTTCCACCTTCCATTCTACAAGGGAAGCTTTCATTTGTCAAGGAACAGACTACAAGGCCCCTTCCTTTGACTCTTTTTGTGATTCTTTAATAAGAGAACAAGAAAAACTCTTACACCTTGGTCTTCTTAATCTTGGAAACTCTTCCAAGAAAGCATTAACCGCCAGCAGCAACCAAATTTAAAGAATCCTAAGAAGTCATTTCCCAAAAAGAATGGTCCTAAACCAAACAAGGGTCCTAAGCAAACTCAGCCTCAAAATGAAAAATCATTTCACCAAAATGATAAGACAAATAAAAACAAAGGGAAAAAGACTGATAGACATTGCAACTTTTGTAATCGAGATGGCCACTTAGAATCTAAATGCTTTAAGAAGATGGAAGCCTTGGAAGCAGCAATGAAGAAACATAACATCCATGTGGAGCACTCTTCAACTTCAACTTCATCTTCAGGAATGAAACTTTCTACATGTCGTTGTCAAGCATCTCAATCTGGCTATGCACTAAATGTATCTTCTTCCTCTCATTCTCATGAGTGGCTCATTGATTCTGGAGCTTCTTATCACATGGCCAAAAATAAAGCCATGTTTTCTCTTTAAATGATTGTAACACCAAAAATATATATGTTGGTGATGATAGATCTCTTAATGTTCTAGGGACTGGAACTGTTCATATAGACAATGGTCAATTTAATGATGTATTATGTGTTCCAACCTTATCCAGCAACCTTCTATCTGTATATCAGATAACTCATTCAGGTGAAGGTAAAATCGTTGAAATTTCACCTCACGATGTTGTAATCAAGAACCTAAGAGATCCTAAACAGATTCTAGCTACTGGCATTGCTGATGATTCCACAAGGTTGTATAAGTTCCACAACTTTGGGTCATCAAATCTTCCCTCAGTATTTGTTGCTCATAATGATGAAGTGAGCAAACTTTGGCATGAGCGATTTGGTCACTTAAACTATCGCTCCCTTCAGCATCTATGTAAAGAAAATATGGTGACAGGTCTTCCTATGGTATCTTGCAGAGATGGTGTTTGTTCCGGATGTGTACTCGGCAAAACATCATCGGGACAGTTTTGAAAAACGTGCCTCTTGGCACGCCTCAGCCCCTTTACAGCTTGTGCACAGTGATTTGTGTGGTCCTCTTCCTGTTGCTTCATTCTCTGGCTGCAAGTATTTCTTAACTTTCATTGATGATTTCTACAGACGCACTTGGGTATACTTCTTAAAACTCAAGAGCGAAGTATTTAACACATTTTTGGCCTTCAAAGCCTTTGTTGAAAAACAATCTGGACATCAAATTCTTAAGCTAAGAAATGATAATGGTGGAGAATATGTTAAAAACACATTCATCAACTTTTGCACCGAAAATGGAATTCAAATGCAACATACTGTTCCATAACTCCACAACAAAATGGTGTAGCTGAAAGGAAGAATTGCACCTTAAAGGAAATGGCTAATTGTATGCTTCAATCTAAAGGACTTAGTCTTAATTATTGGGCAGAAGAAATTAACTCTGCAAATTACATAATAAATCGCACTCCTACTAAAATTTTAAAGAATATCACTCCTGAAGAAGCATGGAACTCAATTAAACCAGATGTTAGTCACTTTCGTGTTTTTGGAAGTGAAGCATGGGCCCATATTCTGGATGAGAAACATAAAGCTTTAGAACCTAAGAGCGAAAAATGTATTTTTGTTGGATATTCTAAATATGTCAAAGGATATAGACTTATTCCATTTAAGTCCAAAAATGTTATCATTAGAAGAGATGTAAAGTTTGATGAAAATAAATCGGCCTACGAGCCTAGTTCGGTGAATGTGCCACCTCTTCCTATCTCTTCTACTTTTGAAAACATTTCTTCTTCAGATGATGAAAGTGAGGATGAAAATCCTCCCCCACCTTCTCAGGATCCTCAACTTCCAAGATGGGTCCGTGCTACTCGGGATGCAGCAAGTGATCCTACAGATCAGCGACGTACACGTTCTCAGTTTGAAAGAGCCTCTTATTTACTGGCTCAAGCTCTAGTAAATCATGATCCTGACACTTTTGCAGAAGCTTCAGGCCACCCACATTGGGAAGTAGCTATGAATGAAGAATATCATTCATTGTTGGCAAATGATACATGGGATCTTGTTCCTCTACCAAAGGGACGCAAACTTGTTAGATGTAAATGGGTTTATAGAACCAAGTATGGACCAGATGGGAAAGTTGATAAACATAAAGCTAGTCTTGTTGCTAAGGGCTTTTCACAGGTTGAAGGCATTGACTACACTGAAACCTTCTCCCCTGTTGCCAAAATGAACTCTATCCGCCTTGTTCTTTCCCTTGCTGCCTCTTTAAACTGGGAAGTCCATCAGATGGATGTTAAATCCGCCTTCTTGCATGGGGACTTGCATGAAGAAATCTATATGGAACAACCCATTGGCTTTATACAAACAGACTCCAGTCTTGTATGTCGGCTTAAGAAATCCCTTTATGGTCTCAAGCAAGCTCCTCGGGCTTGGTACACCAAAATGGATAACTTTCTTTTAGAATCTGGCTTTTCTAGGTGTCATTCTGACAATACTGTCTACACCAAGAAAGTGGGAAACTCTCTTATCATCCTTGTTCTTTATGTTGATGATCTTATCCTCACTGGTAGTGATCCAACCTTATAAACCATGTGAAGTCCAGCCTTAAAAAGAAATTTGAAATGACAGACTTAGGACACTTACACTATTTTCTCGGTCTTCAAGTCTTGCAATCCAAGGAGGGTATTTCCCTTTCCCAGTCCAAGTATGCTTGTGATATTCTTCGTCATTTTCACATGGAAGAATGTAAGCCAGCCCCTTCTCCCTTTCAGTCTGGAGTCAAATTTTCAGTCTCTTGTACTTCTCCTGAAGTTGATGCTACCTTATACCGTCAACTTGTAGGAAAACTCTTGTATTTAACCCATACTCGTCCTGACCTTTCCTTTGCTGTTGGCCTTGTTGCTCGTTTTTGCAAAACCCCCGTGAAAGTCATTGGAAAGCAGCTAAAGAATACTTCGTTATGTTCGAGGTACAATACAGTTTGGAATTCATTACAGTGCCAAAGCAACTCCTCTATTAGTTGGTTTCACTGCTTCTGATTGGGCTGGTGACCCTGATGATCGGAAGTCTACTGCCGGTTATGTCTTCACTCTTGGTTCAGGACCTATTACATGGGCTTGTAAGAAACAGGCTGCCATTTCTCTTTCGTCAGCAGAAGCAGAGTATCGTGGTGCCGTGGGAGCTAGTAAGGAAGCCTTGTGGCTTCGTCAGATCCTATCAGAATTTGGCTTTGAGCAGCAGCATCCGACTACACTTTGGTGTGATAATCAAAGTGCCATTCAGCTTTACAAAGATCCAGTTCAGCATCAGCGCAGCAAACACATTGAACTACACATGCACTTCATCAGAAAGCTCATTCATGACCATGTTCTTGAAGTGCAATATTGTTCAACAGATGATCAGGTTGCAGACATCTTCACAAAGGCTCTCACAGAGGCGAAGTTCACTAAACTTCGATATATGCTTGGAGTTCAGGAAGTTGTCACTAAGGGGGGATAGGCTCTAGTGCCTCCTTCCTTCTCCTATTGTGTCATATTTGTAAATCCTGCAATCCTATCCCAAGTTGTTCTTAAGGGGGGATGTTAGGATATTCTGACACATATGAAATAGTTAAGTATAACTTGGTCTAGTATAGAGTTAGGTAAAGTGTGTTTCTTTACTATGTACATTTGTAACTTACAATCCGACGGTCACAATATGTAGTGATCCGACAGTTCATTCTCTCCTTAGTATTACCAACACTTGATCCGTGGCTTAACACCCGATTGGTCCATGATTTCTATTTAAAGCGCATGGAGGGTCATTTGTAAGTTAACTGTTCACGAGAGAAGCTTATGTAAATTTTCATTCTTTTATTCCTAAATTCCCTGAGGTGGCCGCATTGGCTCAGGCCGTGGACTGTTTCCATCTTTGAGGGTTTTAACCACGTCAAAATACTGGTGTATTGATCTGTGATCTATTTGTGAGCGGTGCCCTTTGGTGTTCTGTCTGAGGAACTTACCCTATAAATTCCTACACTAAATACTGATGAAATATGTTCTTCATCAAGCACATAAAGGTCGTGGGGGCATTGGTTGACCCAAAGGGTAAACCACGAACTCATAGTGTCCATAGCGAGTTTAAAGGCAGTTTTAGCTATGTATTCCTCTTTGATTCCGATCTGGTGGTACCCTAATGGCAAATCAATTTTTGAGAACACGGCTGCTCCTTTTACTTGGTCAAAAAGTTCATCAATACAGGGTAAAGGATACTTATTCTTAATTGTCAGTTTATTCAATTGATGATAGTCCATGCACATACGAAGGATCCCATCCTTCTTTTTGATGAATAGCACTGGGGCTCCCCAGGGCGACACACTGGGGCGGATGTAATTTTTATCCAACAGCTCATGCAATTGCATTTTCGGTTCTGTTAATTCTGGGGTGCTCATCCGATAAGGAGCTTGGGACACTGGGGCTGCTCCTGGCATCAATTCGATCATAAAGTCTATGTCTCTCTTGGGTGGCAATCTTGGTATCTCTTCAGGGAACACATCTGCAAATTCTTGAACCACTGGAATACTTTCCAAAGTGGCAGTCTTGTCTTTTGAGTTGGCATAACCAACTTGAATGGCATAAACCTGACATCTTTTCCTGATGCACTTTGCCAATTGAGAGGTGGTTATTGACCGAATTTGCATTGGTCTCAGAATACTTTGCATCTCCTGCTTTTCTCCTAGTTCATTTTGGTAGCAGATAGTTTTTGTTTTACAACTTATAATGGACCATCGTCTTTCCAACCAGTCCATGCCTATCAACATGTCATACCAACCAAGAAGAAGTATGTTTAAATCTGCCATCAAATGCTAACCTGCTATCTTTAGCGGGCAATTATTGACCTTGGCTAACACACGCCTCTTTTCCCCTGTTGCTAGTTGTACTAGCCAAGGGTTTTTAAACTTGACAGTTTGTAATTTACATTTTTCCACAACCTTAGGATTAACATAGCTTAATGTAGCTCTAGGATCAATTAAAATAGATATAGTATGATCAAAGATATTACCTTCAAACTCCACCGTAGTCGGCTGATATTTTGCTTTATGATCTTCGAGAGTAGCATTAATTTTTGGTATACTTCGAGCCACATCACCTGCCGTGGATTCTTCATGGATCTGTGAAACTTGTTCGGTTCCATTTCGATGAGGACAGTTTTTCACGTAGTGTGGGCCTCCACATCCCCAACATTGTACTAGAGGCCTCACTCCTTCGTTGTCAATTTTACCATATTGCTCACTGAATTTGGGTTTAGAGGGTGACTTAAATCTGAGTTGGCTTTTATGCAGATTTTTGTTGTTTTTCCCTTTGGGAAATCCTTTGCTAACACTGCCATGACTTCCCTTATTACCCGCAGAAATCTTATTACCTTTCCTGTCAGCCTACTTCTTTCCCAAAATTTCTCCCTTCTGCTTCCTTTATTAATAACATATCCTGGCCTTTCGTATAACCTCATCCATTGTTTTTGGGTTATCAAACTCAATTCTTTCTCTCATTTTCAAGGGTAAACTGCTGACGAATCATTGTACCTTAGACTTTTCCTCTTGTATGTAAGGTACATATCAGAGTAAAGAGGTAAATTGGGTGATAAACTCATCCATTGTTTGTTGTCCCAGCCACAGGTTGTGAAATTCTTTTTCTTTCTCGTCGTATAATCATTTAGTCAAATATATTTCCTTGAAATATTTTTGGAATTTTTCCCAAGTTATATTATGTTCACTCACTCCTTGTACAATCTTGATCTCCTCCCACCATAAAGTGGCCTTCCCTTGTAGTTGGAATGTAGCCAGCTGAGATTTCAGGTTAGGATCATATTCATACAATTGTAAATATTTATTCATGTTAATAAGCCAGGCTTCGGATGCCTCCTCCAGCTCCCCATCGAAGAGTGGCGGCTTAATTTTTCGAAATTCCCCTTGTAATTTCACTCGCTGCCTTTTTTATGTTGGATGCTCAGAGGCATTATTTGACTTCTCCTCTTGATTCTCTTCCCCTCCTTCTGTCCCTTCATGTTCCGTGTGGTAACCCTGTTCTTCAGATACTTGTTCCTGCTCAGGACTGGGGATCGGTTGGCACTGATTCTGCTTGTCAAACAAGTTTTTCATAATTTTTTCCTGTTTTAGGTCCTAGGCTAGCCACATTCTTGGGTGGAACACTGTCCGTCCTCCTCATAATTTGTTGCTGTTATGAATTCATGAATTTTAACAAGTTAGTGGGCAACACAGGTCAGAAACAAAAAGGAACAAGATAACTGATTGTTCTCGTTTAAAATATTTGCTAGAGGCCTCAGTTTTGATAACCGGGCTTTGATACCAAATGTCATAGCTCTAAACATACACATTGAAACTTATAAAAAATATGAAAATTAAATCTTTCAACATGGTAATATTTATTTTCACCATAGTCATATTTACATAAGGTTTGACAGGCATGAGGCATAATAAAACTTTGATAAAACCCTCGGAAAATCTTTTCTCATATTGGCAGTTACTGGTAAGGGTAAAGGACCACATCATGAGTCCGTGCGATAGGGAGTCCTTTTCCCCTGATCGCTGTCAGCTACATTTATTCTGTGTTAAATCCATTATAGTCTCACCTAGTGCACATTACGGCTACATCATTCTCTTTGTCTTTACACCTGTTGTTGGCGTTTACTCTTGCTCTGTCATGTTAACGTGGCACGGGCAGGCGGTTCCTTTGCAACTGTGCACCTTGGGTTCCTCAACACATCAACGGTGGAGGTTTTGGGTTTTCGATCCGATGGCTAGGCTTCTTCCGGAGGGTTACTCTACCTCATTGTCCAGAGATCCGCTTCATTCAATAGCTTCGCTCCTTGGCACCTATTCTTGCTTTCCTGCTCCTCATGCTGGCTAGCTTGGCCTGCAAATCTGGAGTTTTGTTTCAGGTGAAGGTCTTTCAATGCGAAGTTGTGGATTTTACCTCTGTTGAATGTATATTCCTTAGTGTTTATTCATGTAAGTATTTGTTGTGTTAATTTTTCCATAATGTTTTGAATGTTCTTCGCTACTAAGCTCCGTTTCTCAAATAGTTTGACACATACTCTGTTTGCAGGGATGATGGTTGTGGGTCCAAGAACTTCCAGCAAATGACAAGAGGAGCTCATGATTCCCTTAGCTGTCTCCGTTGTGCAAGGGTTTTCAGGTAAGCTTCCAACAACCTTGGTGCTAGTCCAGATGTATGGAAAACTCGAGTCCACTCTGCGTTCCATAACTCAGTTCACAGGAGTTTGCTAGATGTCTAGCCTCAGCTCTGAAGCTAACAGGCTTTATTGTTTCATGTTAAATCTCTCTACATTCGTTAGCCTTCTGTTGTTCTAGGGTAGTGTCTTTCGTTTTTGCACAACTAGCTGAGGGCTCCCTACGGTCCTAAGCATAAGGCTGCACTGGGGTAATTACCTCTTTTTTTTGTTCTGTGAGGGTTTCTCAGTCCTCTAGACTGATATTATTAATATTGTATTGTTAAACTAAATTGGCCCGAGGCCATATGAGTTCTTCGGGTACTCTTTTTTTTTTTTTGGTTACTTCTAGCTTGGAACTTAAATGTGGTTCGCTTCTGTTTAATTTGAAATGGGTTAAGGTTCATTACTGGTTGTCTTGTATTTTGAACATGGTTCTTTGCTGTTTGTCTGAAATATGATTTTAGGTTTGTGTTTACTGTATGATTATTTATGCACGTCTTTCCTGGTTAGAAGACTATCGGCACCTCATTACTTCAATAGTTCTGGTATTTATAAATAGTTAAAAGTCTGTGTGTATATCATGGCAGGGTTTTACTTACTTAATGTTTTAGGCCTTTTAACTATGCGGCTCTGAGTTATTTGCAAGTTGGGGTTTACAACTACGGATAGAGCGTCTATTCCTTTCCCTCTTCTGTTTGTATTGTGTAATTGCTTAAACATTCTAACTCAGGAATTAATCTTGTCAATGTTTAACATTATGGGGTTTATCTCAACTTTCGGTTACGGAAAGGTTTTGACAATGTTTTTAGTCTTGTCTAAAAGTTCTTCCTCTTATTTTGCTAGCCAGTTAGACTTGTATAACTGCACTTAAATTCTCTGTTAAATGTTATATTAACTCTCTGGCTTAGCACTATTCTTCCCTTTTTTGTTCTTCCAGTTTCTAATTTTTACATAGTACAAGCAGCACAAGGTAGACAATATTTCCACTATAAATAATTGATTTAGCAATAAAATAGCCAACGCATTTTAAAACAATAATTTCTACAGTTGGTATTTTCCAAATTATAATTTTAACCAGTATTGTTCGGATAATAACCTTACCACTAAATACTTTCAAGAAAACGAGTATAACTTCTAGTTCTGTACAGTAATGAACCTACATTTCATGTTTTGTCTGTAACAGAGTAACACTATTGTAAACATTTTCAACTATCCGTTCGAGGTTAAGAGCTTCAACTCTATCCTTCTATATACAAATATAAACACCTAAATGAATTTTCTTAGCAAAGTAGTTCCAGGTGGGTGCTACTTACCTGAATTTTCCAAGAAAGAAAATCACTAGTGGTAGAATCACCATCGTTATCTGCTATCTATCTTCCACCCAACCATGAGATTTGTCCTTCAGGACCAAATCTCCCCCCATGCTTGCTTGCAAGACCTCTGTCTTTTGCAAGTTTTATCGCACACTGTGCTTATGCTATCTGGTCATCACCAGACTTAGCAACCCCCCCCCCCTTACCGCCTGACATTTCAGCACGATTTTTCCTTTCCTCACTCCCTTTTCTTTGGGGCATACACAGTTAGGGGAGGTAGTTATGGTTTTTCCAACAACTGCCTTTTTCCAAATTCCTCCCATGAGAAGTTACAAGATCTGCTAATACTCAAATCATTTCTCATTTTCAATAATTAACAATATTATTCAATTCAAACCAGTAATAACAATAATTATTTACTGTATTGAGGCTTATGTGATCCATATCAAGTTTAAGAGAGATTCTTTCGGCGTAAATCACATGATGTTTCATTTGTCGACGCGTTTCGAACCAATTAGTGTGGTTCATCGTCAGGACAAGTTGAATGAACATATCTCGCTTTTGCATATTAAATAGATGACATAACATTCTAGACCAGGTAATGGCTAAAATGACAACAACTAGATTCGACCGGGAAACGACTAGTTTAGATTGTTCTTACTGTGGTAAAATAAAATATTTACAGCTTTTCTTTGGACATTACAAAAAACCAGTTTAAATAACACAAATCAAAATTTCACATCAAAATTTTCTACCACATTCCGGCACTGGAAAGTCCAAAAAGTCGCACTAAAGACAACTCCTTTTTTTTAATATATAGTTTTTTTTTTCCACATTTATGTTTTCACTTCATATTTATTATTATTTGGTATAATCACATTTTTCACCTTCTCATTCTAAAGAAAGAAAGAAATAAAGAAATAAAGAAATAATTTTAACGTCCACAAGGCTAAAGATAGCCTATGGGACAGTTTGCTTCTTCATCTGCTTGATGTATTCGACCCTTTTTCTGTAAAGCTTCAAAATAAATGCTCCCAGCTTCTCGACAAACCCCTCGCTAAATAGATTATCCCAAAAGCTAGCTGCCAGCATATCTGCATAATTTTCCCTGTTGTCTTTGAAGGCCTCACATTCTAAAATGAAATGTTTTTCTGTTTTCACTTTTCCTGAAGAATAAAAAATGCATACTCTTTTCTCCCACACTTTTTTTGGCCTTTTCCAACGCCCTATTTCACAACAGAGTTGATGAGAATTAGTCCTTAATTGAACAATAATTTTTTTGGCTCTCCAAAAGATATTGACCTCTATGTAAATACCCAAAATTTTGAGTACCAGAAACAAATCCTCAACAAAAACTTAGATTAAACAAACCCCAAATCTAAAATAATTTAATATGGCTTTATTAAAATTACATCTATATTAGTTAACTTTGTTAAATTTATTTTATTTTAATTATTTTAATTATAGTTTTAATATTTTAAGTATAATTTAGTTTAGTTTGATTATTATAATAATTATTTTGTAAATCTTTTATTTTTATTATAAAGTTGTTACATTTATTTTATTTTAATTATTTTAATTATAGTTTTATTATTTTAAGTATAAATTTAGTTAGTTTGATTATTATAGTAATTATTTTGTAAATCTTTTTATTTTTGATTATAAAGTTTTTATAAAATTAGAATTTTAAATTGGAATATTTCGAAAAATTAAAAAATTAATTTTTAAATCTCTAAAATATAAATTCTTATTTTTTAAGTGTTTGATGTACAAAATGTGACTATTTTTACATGCATTTAAATAGAAATATTAGAATATACATATATTTTAAATTCTACTACCACCAAGTATACCAATAATTACTTACGTAATTGAAGTGATATTTGTTACTTAACTTTAACCTTTCAGCAGAATTATTTGTCTTTTATGATAAAGAAAAGCCTGTGACGCTCCCATTTTCCTTTGGTATCTAGTTACTCCAACGTCTTCCATGTACGAGCAACTTGCTTATGTTGTATTACAGAGGCATAGGGCATGGTTATTGCACTGCTGGTAAGATTAACGTATTGTATTATAAATGACTGTATGAAGCTTTAAAATCCACTACAATTAACCTTACATGCCTAATTTTATTGAATTGGCATTATTTATTATTAATGCAAAGATAAGTAAGCACACCCATGTAAATTTGTAATGCTTTGGTAATCAATTCAAAGCACAAGACGAAGAATATTATGTGATCATTGCATCTTGCCTACCAATTCAGAGATTGTAGTTTAGAAAATAAAAATAAAAATGAGTGGCTTCCTAGTGTAGGGAAGTGTGTGTATGCTCAAAATATTAATGGTTTTTTGTAAGTTTAAATTTTATTACTAATTGAAGAAATATTTACAACACATACATTGGATTGAGTCATATTGCTTTGGTTTATTGGTCGAGAAACTTGACCATAAGCAGTGATTGGAGATCAAATATTGGTTCCGTAAAATTTGCATGATATGCATGGTATGGCTAATGCTTCCAATACAAAAACTAGACAAGAATGGCATTAACATCTCAGTAACATAAATTAAAAGACACACAAAACTAAGGTAGTAGTAAGGTAAAAACAAGGTTGGCATCTACAACATATCCATATAAAATAGTGAATCTAGTTGCCTAGTGTCGATTGCTTCGGGTTTCTTGGTGGAGGTGGATCTTTGTTGCATATAATGGCTACCTCCATGTGTTGCATACATTTATCCATGATTTAGTAGAGCAGGTTTAATTCCTCCCTACAGAGGAGAAGTTTATCCTTGCTCCATTACGCTTGAACAAAACTTTGCCTAGGAAATTCTTATTGTGCCAATAGAGGTTGAAAATATGGAGGCTTTGAATTTGGTGACCTCTAGTGGTGTCGAAATCAAGGATTAAACTTGAAAATGATGCCATAACCTTTGAATTAGAACCATTATTTCATTCCCCAACAACTTCCTACTCAATATCACCAATTTTGTTCTAAACAACCAATGGAGTATGCCCATGGAACTTGTTAACACAGGCATGAGCTCGGGTTCGAACCTAGGCACTGCTAAGGGCATCGTAGCCCCAACTCCCATCCTTGAATGAGCCCATCGATAGATTCGTAAATTGTTAGGGACATTCCACTAGACAAGTTCTCACAACAGATCTAATAAATTATACTTAAAGACCTGAGATATACATTATGAGGGTTTATTCCTCTTTAGATTTCTAGATCTATAAATAAATGTTTATCATGTATGCATGCAAATTATAATAATGCAAAAAATAGAGAATAATGAAATAAAAACTCACAAACCATGTTTTGACACATGATATAACCTGGGAAACCCTGTGGGAGAAAACCTAATTGGAGGTGACATTGCTCTACTCTCTTTCTTTGAATAGAAAATAATTGCAAGTACAAAGAGGTAAGGCTTGTGGCCCATGGGCTACTACAATGAAAAAATATTCTTTGTGTGCTCTCTCCCTATCCCTCTTGGCTACTATTCTCATTTATGGAACAAATGCACTCAAAAAGAATGGAGCCCCTTTTCCTCCTAATGGCTTGATTATGACACAACCTGATAGCCTACTATTGGTTAGGTTTAACTCCCCCAACTCTTTAACTAGAGTTATAATATGGGCTCTTCTAGAGTCTTATTCATCATGATCACGTGGCTAGCCCATTTTCCATGAATAATGGAGGTTGACATGGCATCTTCTCAAATTAAGGTGGTAAAAATAGGAAGGTGGCATAACTTTTACATACACACACACTGATTGAGGTGATTTTTGCATTTTTTGAAAGGTCTATGTGTGTAGAATACTAAAAAAGGTGCTACACTAAAATGACCAAGTTTTACCCCCAATAAACATTATTTGATGCCTCAAAATGCTCCCAAAAGGTTTCAAACCCCAATTTTCCAAAGTGGATCCTCCTAGTAAAAATGGTCCTTTGAGCTAATTCCTCCACTTTTTTCCACTTTGAAATCATTGAGATGGATGGAAAATAATGCCATCATCCAATCCCGATCATACCTCCCCTTGGGAGGCTTTTAGTACCCAATATTTTTACTAAATTAGGAAAGGAAAATTTTCCACCACCTTTTCTCTGGTGTGCCATTTAACCTTGCCTAAAAGTTGTCCTTTCAACAGAATAACTACGACTGAGCGCCAACATTGTCATTGTGCAGAGGATAATTACAAGGCATGATTGAATGACGTTGTTGAGGAAGCTGCTGGCGGCTGAATACAGTTTGCTTCATTTTGATTCGGTACTCTAGGTTGATTCATGACACCCAAGGCGGCAAGAGGGTAGATAGTCATGGATGCAATAGGAGGGGCTTGTAGTTGCGATTATGGATGAAGGTGGTCATGATATCATCACTGATATGGATGAAAATGGCGATGGTAGTGGATTCACTATAAATGAAAGCAGTCGTGACGTTCCTGCAAAATATATTGGTGACCCTGTAGCCTAAGAAGGTGACCATGGTGTTGTTGCGGGTGAAAGCGGTTGTGACTTCCAACGAGTATTGCTCACTTCAAATTTCAACCTCTGTTGCTCTCACAAAGTGTTTATAATTGAACTGTCTACGTGGTTTGTTGAGACTCTATTACATATATATAAATTATGTAAATGGATGATGTGTTAAGAGCATTGTCAACATGTACAAGGAGGCCGATTTCTATTTACCTGTTTAATTTTCAGTTTCATTTAAACCATCAAATTCCACCCACTCACGATCAAATTTTAAATTTTTATGATTCGAAGGATATAAGTTTATAGTTAAAACTCTCACTTATTATACCTACCGCAGACATGGTATTACACATTCAGTTTTGCCTTTAACTACATATTAGTTTGTCTTTGACCAAACCTTTTTGCTACTTCTCCATATTTAACATTTGGAATTCATTTTTTGTTATTTTTTATTATTATTTAAATTTATTTATTTGTAAGGTGATTGATTGAGGTCTTATTATGGGTTATTTAGTAAGTTTCTATTAGTTACTAATTTTTTGTTTTATTTTATTTTTATTGAACTTTTTTATTTTGGTTTTGATTTTTTTTTCTCCCTTTTTTTCTATTATTTCCATTTTCGTGAATTATAATTTTTTTTCTTCCATATTTTCAATTTAAGATGACTTCTTTCCCGGATGCGAGTGTTTAGGCACGCAGCTACTATGCAACGACCTTGGGTTGGCAAGTGGCGAGGCCACCTGGCCACCCACGCTTCCACTCAGAAGCATACACAGAAAGCCACCACTGATATTAATGGCACATTAATGATTTGTGCGGTTCGAGGCTTCATCAATTTGGTTCTTAAGATGGCCTCTTCAGACTGTCTTCCCCCCGCTTCGCCTCCTCTGAACTGCAATTGTCTCCCTGCTGTTACAGAGCTGAGCTCGCGCACGATAACAGGGAGACGTTGCCAAGTTCTGTGTTGCATTGAGATGGTGGATGGTGCACATTTCTCGTAGAGTCTTCTATTCTGCCTACGGACTGGTTCTTTGGTCTTGAATCTCTGCTCTGAACCGCTGATTACAAGTCCTTCTGTTCTCATTGATCACTCATTCTTTAGCATTACTCCTTCTTGTCCTCCTCCGCTCAATTTTTCCCAGGTGAGCATCCCTCATCTGCATCATCGAATGCACTGTAGGAGGGGCAGTAGTAGAGGAAGATAAATTTGTCCCCCCTCCTTGTCCCTCTCTGACTCATCCTCCCCTTCGATGGCTCATTTCTCTGATCGCTACCCAACCACTCGCAGGGGTCTGGGGCAGGCTCAGATTGCATGTCCTCGGCCTGTTAACGCTGCTCCCCAACCTCCTGCTGCCTTTGTATCATCTCTGTAGCCCAGTCCTTCTGCACAATTTCAATTTCGCTACACGCTGGAACGTCCCTGCATAAAAGTGACTATCTCGGTGGCATTTAGAGAGGACCCACAAAACTCTGAAGACCCAGCCCGCAGTACTCAAGCGCGGGACACCACCAGCAAGAGAAGAGCCCTTGGAAGCAGCTCAAGGATGCACAGAAGCAGCTCAGGGATGCACAAAAGCAACTTAGGGATGCACCAATCCAGGCCGCTTCAAGAACATGGAAGAAACTCCGAGAGATAAACAGGATGCAGAAGTTGGCATGGAGGCGTACAAGTGTCTGATAGTGGAAGAACCTCCTCCTCCTAACGACACCTAGTTGGTCAATGTTTTTCAGGTTCTAGGTTCCCAACTCCCAATACTATGGGTCTATTCTGGTGTTTTTTTTATGCAATGTTGTTAATTTTAATGATTGTTCAAAAAACTATTCCACTTTGGCACTACACGCTGTAACCCTTGCGTGGGCAACAAACTCTTATAGTTTTGGATTGGTTATCCCGGTGCGGGCAGTGTCTTTCTAATCTTTTGTTGTTAAACATGACATATTTTGGGGCTTGCTCTGTAGAGGCTGGTGCCTCCTTGTACTGCTTTTGTTACATTAATATAATTAGTCTAATTTAGAAAGAAAAAAATAAAAATAAAATTAAGATGACTTCTTATTATATTAAAAACATATTTTAATAAATTTAATTATAAAAAATTATATATATTGATAAAAAATAAAACACACACACACATATAAAAATGTATATATGGTAATATAAACAATATTAGTTAATCATATTTCTTAATTTTTGGTAATTGCATTCAACAATACAATATATTTTATTAGTTGTTTTATTTTTTGTTAAGGAATGTTTATGTCTTTATTGTTTTTTAGTTTAATGAAGCTATATTTAAGCTAAGTCGCAAGTACTAGCTACCTATGTCACTAGGTTCGTTGAACATTAACCTTAAGGTTCGAATTTTGGTGAACCTTAAAAAAGTTTTGAGGTTCGACGAACCTCATCAAACCTCATAGCCATTGACCAAGTCCATAGATCAAAAGTCATAACTTCATGTCAGAACTCAAGCTTGTAATTTATCCTAGCAATTTCAATGCTTGTGATAGCATTTTTTATGTTTACTGATGTTGATTTCTTACTATTTTATCCTATAATTCATTATATATATATGAGAACCTAATAGCAAACCTCATATGAACCTCATAAAAAAATTCGAACTCAAACCAAACCTAATCATTGTCGAACCCGAACCATGTGACGTTGCTAGCTACTATGTAGCCCTTGTTTATAATTTTTGTTTTTAATAATTAATTTTAGCTATCCTATTTATTAGATAGAAAAGAAAGATCAATTCTAATAAAATTCTCCAGCCAAAATTATATGAAACTCAAGTGTACTCCCTCAAATAATTTAACTCCCTAAAAAGTGACTTCTAGCTTCAATCTCTTTCTAATAATAAATTAAAAATAAAATACATAATTATTATTAAAAAGATTTGTGTCAAAATCTTTATATGAAATTTAAGGCAAATGGTCTTCTATAATAAGACCTTGCCATAAGAATAATCATTAAGTACCATTATCGTGGAATAGATGGGACCAAAGTAATACGAATACAAACTTCATAAAAATAAAGATACCTAGAAAAAGAAATAAAAGCTTAAGAAAATATAACGGAGTAAGAATTTCTGTGAAGACTTTATAATGAAAATAATCATTGAAAACCATTATGCTCGAAAGATGGGACCAAAATTGATAATAAAAAAAATCGGATATAAAAATGGGACCAAAGCTTCTATAAAAAGGAATATAAAGAAAGAACCGTCATTGTGTTAAAGAAAGTAATAATGGAGAAGAATACAAATTTAGAAATATGAGATGTAATTTTTTTATTAATTAAAAAAAATGTGGAAAAAAAAGAGAATGAAGAAGTCAGACAAATGGTATAAAACATTAAAAGTATAAAGAATGGCCAAAAAAGAATGGATAAAAATATTAATTTTTTTTATTGGAATAAAAGTGAATTAGTGAATTTAATGAAATAAAAAATATATATTATAGTAATTATATAGATTAAATGGTTGGTAAATGTTTATAGATATCAATTTATAATAAGCATCAAAACACTTCATATATATCTTAAGTTGTTAAAATTAAAAAGACCATGAGAATTAATTAAATTATAACTTTATTTAATATAACCATGGAGCTTCACTCTCACTTTATCATGGAGATTCTTAATTTGTAAATAGGTTTTGTTACAATACCAGAAGCCAATACCATGGTCTACCAATACCACATGCTCAAAAAACCATAACCCATTTCATATGCCACTTGTTCATATGATATTTTTCTTAATTAAATAATTAAATTAAAAGGAAAAAATGCATAAGTACTTTGAGAATAAATCTCAGCCTTTGATTTATATATATTGCTAAGAATATTTTATGGAGGTTAAATCCCTATCATCCACTTAATAATCAATGATAATTAAATTAAAATTCTCGAAGCTCTATTCCAAAACAAACATAAAGTTATAATTTAATAGGATCAAATATATTCACAAACTAGCACAACCATATAAATTAAATAGACATCAATCCATAATAAGCATCTAAACACTTACTTCATCACACATCTCAATTTGCTAAAATTAAAAAAATCATAAGAATTAACTAAATTATAATTTTTTTTCAAAGAAATTGTTGATGCGGAACTAGCAACCTCCCCATATAGATGCAACAACCTGCAAGTCACATATATTAGAAACTCATAGTTCATCCCACATACTATCAGAAACTAGAGCAAGAATCCCAAACTCCAACAAGTTGCCTATCCTACCAGCCTTACTATGACAAGCCATGGTGTCCCCTCGTGGGATTTGAAACCGAGTAGAGGGATGTTAACCACCCCGTCGTCCCACTAGCAGACTATCTAAATTATAATTTTGTTTTAAATAATATTTTTTAATAATACATTAGACTTGCCAATCATCCAAGAACTCACATTACCTAACAATTTTTATTTATTTAAAATAATAGCTTTTTGTAAGGCAATGTGAGTCATGAGATGACTAGCACATCTAACCTATGAATTGAGTAGCCATGACCCAGGGGCATCTAAGCAATCAAAATCACCCAAGGATCGCACATGGCCTGGGCCACACTAGCCCTTATCATGATTGTATTTTTGCCCACGAAGTTTCAAAACAATGACATTTTTCACTAGACCACCTATCATCGTCTATTCTATAGTGATATGAAAATTGACATAGTTTATAATTTATATGAAAAGTTCACTTCAGATCTATATTTGTGCTTAGAAACGTATTCTAAAAAATGGTATATTACAGGAAAACAAGAGATTTTGAACCCTTTATGATCTATAAACTATCTTGGATATACCAATGGTACACTCACCAAAATAAATGTAAACTTAAAATGACTACAATGAACATATGCTTGATTATGCAAATATCATTTTATATTTGTTAATGCAAATAAAAACATATCATTTAAATTCTTTAACTAATGTCAGGTATGAAACATGCTATACTATCAAAGTCAATAGAACACAAATATTTACCCTGAAAACCCATATGTGAAAACCAACATTGAATGAACGTTTGCATCTTTCATGTTTTTCTATTATGGAGATTATGATATAGTTAACAAAGTTTTGCAAGTTTACTATAAAGTTGTGAGACACTATGGTCTTTTATATCCCTCCGCAATATCCTTGTCTTTCTCTTCTTTGTAGGTATCTAGGTCCCACTTATGCTCATACTATGGAATAATTGGCAACTAGTGAAAAAGTGAACCCTTTTCCTATTTTGCTACGTCTTTTATAGCTAGAATGAGGCTAGTTTGTGAGTTTTGAAACTCTCTTGGAACCCCCATGTTGATACTAGAAGTGTATATTGGATTCCCACACATTGCAAATTTTCTTAATTGAATTATGTTGAGTTGATATGGTCACCATTTGTACATTATGGGGATGTTTGGACCATTACCTTGTTTCATGGCATAAATTCCAAGTAAGAACCTCCTTTAGGTGCATGATAGCTCATTGGAAAGATATCAACAAGATTAACAGTTTTTTATCTTAGATGAGGAATTCCTACAACAACCCTCATCCATCATAAGGCATAAAAATGTTGTTTCTCCCAATAAATGTTGTTTAGGGCCCAAAAAATGCATTAGATGTTGATATCCAAAATTTTATTTTAAGATGTTCCAAAGTATATTAAATATAGTCCAAATTTTCCACCACCTTTTCTCTGGTGTGCCATTTAACCTTGCCTATAAGTTGTCCTTTCAACAGAATAACTACGACTGAGCGCCAATATCGTCATTGTGCAGGGGATAATTACAAGGCATGATTGAACGACGTTGTTGAAGAAGTTACTGGCGGCTGAATACAGTTTGCTTCATTTTGATTTGATACTCTAGGTTGATTCATGACACCCAAGGCGACAAGAGGGTAGATAGTCGTGGATGCAATAGGAGGGGCTTGCAGTTGTGATTATAGATGAAGGTGGTCGTGATATCATCACTGATATGGATGAAAATGGTGAAGGTAGTGGATTCACTGTAAATGAAAGCAGTCATGACGTTCCTACAAAATATATTGGTGACCCTGTAGCCTAAGAAGGTGACCATGGTGTTGTTGAGGGTGAAGGTGGTCATGACTTCCAACGAGTATCACTCCTTCAAATTTCAACCTCTGTTGCTTTCACAAAGTGTTTATAACTGAACTGTCTACGTGGTTTGTTGAGACTCTATTACATATATATAAATTATGTAAATGGATGATGTGTCAAGAGCATTGTCAACATGTACAAGGAGGCCGATTTCTATTTACTTGTTTAATTTTCAGTTTCATTTAAACCATCAAATTATACCCACTCACGATCAAATTTTAAATTTTCATGATTCGAAGGATATAAGTTTATTGTAAAACTCTCAATTATTATACCTACCGCAGACATGGTATTACACATTCAGTTTTGCCTTTAACTACATATTAGTTTGTCTTTGACCAAATTTTTTTGCTACTTCTCCATAGTTTAACATTTGGAATTCATTTTTATTTTTATTTTTTATTATTATTTAAATTTATTTATTTGTAAGGTGATTGGTTGAGGTCTTATTATGGGTTATTTAGTAAGTTTCTATTAGTTACTATTTTTTTGTTATTTAGTTTTATTTTCTTGTTATTTTCTTTTTTATTTTGATTTTGATTTTTTTCTCCCTTTTTTTCTATTATTTCCATTTTCATGAATTATAATTTTTTTTCTTCCATATTTTGAATTTAAGATGACTTCTTTCTCGGATGCGGGTGTTTAGGCACGCAGCTACTATGCAGCGACCTTGGGTTGGCAAGTGGCGAGGCCACCTGGCCACCCACGCTTCCACTCAGAAGCATACACAGAAAGCCACCGCCGATATTAATGGCACATTAATGATTTGTGCGGGTCGAGGCTTCATCAATTTGGTTTTTAAGATGGCCTCTTCAGACTGTCTTCCCCCGGCTTCGCCTCCTCTGAACTGCAATTGTCTCCCTGCTGTTGCAGAGCTGAGCTCGCGCATGCCAACAGGGAGACGCTGCCAAGTTCTGTGCTGCATTAAGATGGTGGATGGTGCACATTTCTCGTAGATTCTTCTATTCTGCCTACGGACTGGTTCTTTGGTCTTGAATCTCTGCTCTAAACCGCTGATTACAGGTCCTTCTGTTCTCATTGACCACTCATTCTTTGGCATTTCTCCTTCTCATCCTCGTCCGCTCAATTTTTCCCAAGTGAGCATGCCTCATCTGCGTCATCAAATGCACTGTAGGAGGGGCAGTAGTAGAGGAAGATCAATTCGTCCCCCCTCCTTGTCCCTCTCTGACTCGTCCCCCTCTGACTCATCCTCCCCTTCGATGGCTCATTCTCTGAACTCTACCCAACCTCTCGCAGCGGTCTGGGGCGAGCTCAGATTGCAGGTCCTCGGCCTGTTAACGCTGCTCCCCAGCCTCCAGCTGCCTTTGTATAATCTATGTAGCCCAGTCATTCTGCACAATTTCAATTTCGCTACACGCTAGAATGTCCCTGCATAATAGTGACTATCTCGGTGGCATTTAGAGAGGACCCACAAAAATCTCAAGACCCAACCCGCAATACTCAGGCGCGGGACACCACCAGCAAGAGAAAAGCCCCTGGAAGTAGCTCAGGGACGCACAAAAGCAGCTCAGGGATGCACAAAAGCAACTTAGGGACGCACCAATCCAGGCCGCTTCAAGAACATGGAAGAAACTCCGAGAGATAAACAAGATGCAGGAGTTGACATGGAGGCGTACAGGTGTCTGATAGTGGAAGAACCTCCTCCTCCTAACGACACCTAATTGGTCAATGTTTTTCAGGTTCTAGGTTCCCAACTCCCAATACTATGGGTCTATTCTGGTGTTTTTTTATGCAATGTTGTTAATTTTGATGATTGTTCAAAAAACTATTCCACTCTGGCACTACAGGTTGTAACCCCTGCGTGGGCAGCAAACCCTTATAGTTTTGGACTGGTTTTCCTGGTGCGGGCAGTGTCTTTCCAATCTTTTGTTGTTAAACATGGCATATTTTGGGGCTTGCTCTGCAGAGGTTGGTGCCTCCTTGTACTACTTTTGTTACATTAATAGAATTAGTCTAGTTTAGAAAAAAAATAAAAAATTAAGATGACTTCTTATTAAAAACATATTTTAATAAATTTAATTATAAAAAATTATATATATTGATAAAAAATAAAACACACACACACATATAAAAATGTATATATGGTAATATAAACAATATTAGTTAATCATATTTCTTAATTTTTGGTAATTGCATTCAACAATACAATATATTTTATTAGTTGTTTTATCTTTTGTGAAGGGATGTTTATGTCTTTATTGTTTTTTAGTTTAATGAAGCTATATTTAAGCTAAGTCGTAGGTACTAGCTACCTATGTCACTAGGTTCGTTGAACTTTAACCTTAAGGTTCGAATTTTGGCAAACCTTAAAAAAGTTTTGAGGTTCGACGAACCTCATCAAACCTCATAGCCATTGACCAAGTCCATAGATCAAAAGTTATAACTTCATGTCAGAATTTAAGCTTGTAATTTATCCTAGCAATTTCAATGCCTGTAATAGCATTTTTTATGTTTACTGATGTTGATTTCTTACTATTTTATCCTATAATTCATTATATATATATATATGAACCTAATAGTAAACCTCATATGAACCTCATAAAAAAATTCGAACTCAAACCAAACCTAATCATTGTCGAACCCGAACCATGTGACATTGCTAGCTACTATGTAGCCCTTGTTTATAATTTTTGTTTTTAATAATTAATTTTAGCTATCCTATTTATTAGATAGAAAAGAAAGATCAATTCATAATGAAATTCTCTGGCCAAAATTGTATGAAACTCAAGTGTACTCCCTCAAATAATTTAACTCCCTAAAAAGTGACTTCTAGCTTCAATCTCTTTCTAATAATAAATTAAAAATAAAAATACATAAATTATATATTAAAAAAATTTGTGCCAAAATCTTTATATGAAATTTAAGGCAAATGGTCTACTATAATAAGACCTTGCCATAAGAATAATCACTAAGTACCATTATCGTGGAATAGATGGGACCAAAGTAATACGAATACAAACTTCATAAAAATAAAGATACCTAGAAAAAGAAATAAAAGCTTAAGAAAATATAACGGAGTAAGAATTTATGTGAAGACTTTATAACGAAAATAATCATTGAAAACCATTATGCTCTAAAGATGGGACCAAAATTGATAATAAAAAAAATCGGATATAAAAAAAGGAATATAAAGAAAGAACAATCATTGTGTTAAAGAAAGTAATAATGGAGAAGAATACAAATTTAGAAATATGATATGTAATTTTTTTATTAATTAAAAAAAATTGTGGAAAAAAAAGAGAATGAAGAAGTCAGACAAACTGTATAAAACATTAAAAGTATAAAGAATGGTAAAAATATTAATGGTATATATATATTTTTAATGAAATAAAAATATATATTATAGTAATTATATAGATTAATGGTTGGTAAATGTTTGTAGATATCAATTTATAATAAGCATCAAAACACGTCATATATCTTAAGTTGTTAAAATTAAAAAAGATCATGAGAATTAATTAAATTATAACTTTATTTAATATAACCATGGAGCTTCACTCTCACTTTATCATGGAGATTTTTAATTTGTAAATAGGTTTTGTTACAATACCACAAGCCAATACCATGGTCTACCAATACCACATGCTCAAAAAACCATAACCCATTTCATTAGCCACTTGTTCATATGATATTTTTCTTAATTAAATAATTAAATTAAAAGGAAAAAATGCATTAGTACTTTGAGAATAAATCTCAGCCTTTGATTTATATATATTGCTAAGAATATTTTATGGAGGTTAAATCCCTACCATCCGCTTAATAACCAATGATAATTAAATTAAAATTCTCGAAGCTCTATTCCAAAACAAACATAAAGTTATAATTTAATAGGATCAAATATATTCATAAACTAGCACAACCATATAAATTAAATAGACATCAATCCATGATAAGCATCTAAACACTTACTTCATCATACATCTCAAGTTGCTAAAATTAAAAAAATCATAAGAACTAACTAAATTATATTTTTTCAAAGAAATTGTTGATGCGGAACTAGCAACCTCCCCATATAGATGCAACAACCTGCAAGTCACATATATTAGAACTCATAGTTCATCCCACATATTATCAGAAACTAGAGCAAGGATCCCAAACTCCAACAAGTTGTCTATCCTACCAGCCTTACTATGACAAGCCATGGTGTCCCCTCGTGGGATTTGAAACCGAGTAGAGGGATGTTAACCACCTCGTCGTCCCACTAGCAGACTGTCTAAATTATAATTTTGTTTTAAATAATATTTTTTAATAATACATTAGACTTGCCAGTCATACAAGAACTCACATTACCTAACAATTTTTATTTATTTAAAATAATATTTTTTTGTTAGGCAATGTGAGTCCTGAGATGACTAGCAAATCTAACCTATGAGTTGAGTAGCCATGACCCAGGGGCATCTAAGCAATCAAAGTCACCCAAGGATCGCACATGGCCTGGGCCACACTAGCCCTTATCATGATTGTATTTTTGCCAACGAAGTTTCAAAACAATGACATTTTCACTAGACCATCTGTCATCGTCTATTTTATTATGATATGAAAATTGACATAGTTTATAATTTATATGAAAAGTTCACTTCAGATCTATATTTGTGCTTAGAAAAGTATTCTAAAAAATGGTATATTACAGGAAAACAAGAGATTTTGAACCCTTTATGATCTATAACTATCTTGGATATACCAATGGTACACTCACCAAAATAAATGTAAACTTAAAATGACTACAATGAACATATGCTTGATTATGCAAATATCATTTTATATTTGTTAATGCTTTAACAAATAAAAACACATCATTTAAATTCTTTAACTAATGTCAGATATGAAACATGCTATAATATCAAAGTCAATAGAACACAAATATTTACCCTGAAAACCCATATGTGAAAACCAACATTGAATGAACGTTTGCATCTTTCATGTTTTTCTATTATGGAGATTATGATATAGTTAACAAAGTTTTGCAAGTATACTATAAAGTTGTGAGACACTATGGTCTTTTATATCCCTCCGCAATATCTTTGTCTTTCTCTTCTTTGTAGGTATCTAGGTCCCACTTATGCTCATACTATGGAATAATTGGCAACTAGTGAAAAAGTGAACCCTTTTCCTATTTTGCTACGTCTTTTATAGCTAGAATGAGGCTAGTTTGTGAGTTTTGAAACTCTCTTGGAACCCCCATGTTGATACTAGAAGTGTATATTGGATTCCCACACATTACAAATTTTCTTAATTGAATTATGTTGAGTTGATATGGTCACCATTTGTACACTATGGGGATGTTTGGACCATTACCTTGTTTCATGGCATAAATTCCAAGTAAGAACCCCCTTTAGGTGCATGATAGCTCATTGGAAAGATATCAACAAGATTAACAATTTTTATCTTAGATGAGGAATTCCTACAACAACCCTCATCCATCATAAGGCATAAAAATGTTGTTTCTCCTAATAAATGTTGTTTAGGGCCCAAAAAATGCATTAGATGTTGATATCCAAAATTTTATTTTAAGATGTTCCAAAGTCTATTAAATATAGTCCAAATCATCCATAGATTCCATTGGCACTTATGTTGATCCATTTTTAAACACACCTACCCATTTTGTGAGGCTTTTTCTATCTAAAATATTGAGTTTTCAAGGAGGTGGGAACAATTCCTCAGCATTCACTTTGGAGTATCATTTGGGATCTGTTTTTTGCCAACTTTTCAATCCCACATGCCAAAGTTCTTGTCGATCCCTTCTAGACATTCTAGTATTCTTTTGAAAAATAATGTTGTTTGGTAATTTTGTTTATGCATATGGCACCAAGCCTTCAATGGAAGGTAAGACTTGGTCTTATTCATCCTCATTGAGCATGGATGGCTCATAGAGTATAAGGTTCTCTACATTTAATACTAAGTAAATGTGTATGTAAGGTGGAAGATTGAATATGTAATCATTCCTACTTTCTATAGTATTTTGAAAAGTCCATATCTCATGCATTTTATTTTATTCTCTAAGTATTGTAACCTTTCCTTATTAAGGTGTTGAAAAAATTTATCTCCTACTTGAAAAGTTTTCTTAATCCCATGTTGGTCATGTCCATCCTTGTATTTTACCGAAGACTTCTTAATTTTCCCTTGAACATATACATGGTTTTCCTCATCTTATCAATGAACTTTTATGTTTTAATGCATCACTTGAGGCTACTACCCCTACTTCAAGATGTCCATATAGAATAGCCAAGGGTGATGGTGGAAAATATAAAAAACATTTCAAAAGGGAACTTGCTAGTGAATATTGAACAACTATATTATGACAATATTCTATGTAAACCAAATTATCATCCCACGTCATTTGATGCTTGTAATTGTAACCTCTCAAATGTTGAAGCAAATTCTTATTCATTACCTTTATTTTCCCATTAGTATATGAGTGAAAGGAAATGAAACTCAAAGTATGAGCAACCATGAAACTTTATAGACATGCACGGCTTCAAACGATGATATCTCTTAAACTAGGAAAGAAAATCAAATTTCGTAAAAAAACCCATTTGATATAACATATAATAATTGGTTATGAGCTATTATGCACTGTCTAAAATTCTTTGTAGAAGTCATGGAACCTACATACTATTGGTTTAACATTGTTTCCTTGCATTCCATCCATGATTGTGATTCTATGGCGACTATACCACTGTGGGGAAGTTGATGAATGGATGAATTGAGGTCACGCAATCTCCTATGTGATGCATATAAAAATTTTAAGCTATGACATGGTCATATAAATCTGAAATAACAATGAATATGAAAAGACCAAGTGTAGATGACTATAAAGGATGCCAAGGGTCTATAGAGTAACATGGGTCATTTTAAAGGTCATGGAATCCCCTTTTTGTAAACCAATGGATATAGTGAATCCATGAAAGAATTTTCCTACAACGATGAATGAATATTCGAGGGTAAAAAACTTTGTAATGCTTATGGAACAACTGTGATACACAAATTATGGCCCAACAAATGGAATTGAAAGGTTCCAAAAGGATGGAACAACTATGATACACAAATTATGGCCCAACAAATGGAATCAAAAGGTGCCAAAAGGAGGTTAGATATTATTGCAAAACTAATACCCACAAAAATTTGCCTCCCATGTAGTGGTAACCCGCTCTAATACCCATAAAAATATGGAGAGAGAGAGAGAGAGAGAGAGAGAGAATTCCATTAAGAAGAACCATTTGAGTAACAATAATCATTAATATGTAGAGGATCCATGTTGAAGAGAAAAAATGACCATATTCCTACTATTTATAGATCAGTTTCTCTTGAAGTTAGTCTTCTAGGTGTATTCTTCCTTGATATAAACCTGATCATGTTCTAGGTGTATTCTTCCTTGATATAAACTTGATCATATTCATATTACAAATCCAATTGGGTGAAGTACTATGCATGTTGTCATTGGCCTAATATGTTATCAATTTTTGGAAAAGTTACTAATTCTTGAGAGTTATCTCATCCAAACATCTATATTCAATGCACATTCTTAAATTCCCTTCCTTGTTTATTACCAAAATGACCAAGGAACCACATGGTCAACCACCTCACCCTATGACTCCTTTCTCCAAAAATTCCTACAATTGTTTCTTCAATTCATCTAACGCTAATATGAATTATTTGCACAATAATATATTTGGCAAAGTAGAATTTGACAAAAAATGTGTCTCAAGCTCCACTTCCCTATTGGGTGGCATTCCTTTTGAAATTTGGATAACTTATTTATATGTATATAAACTCACTCCCAATTTGGAGCTCTTGTTCTTTTTAATATTGCATTTAATATAATGTTTCATCGATTTTGGACACAAGGTGTTCATTCTTGAGTGATCTTATTTAGAGCTCCATAATCATTAAACATTCTCTAGGATTTATCCTTCTCTAGTACCAAATGACGAGGGAACCACATAGTGAGATACTTAGCCTTATGACTCCTCACTCTAACAATTATTGCAACTATGTCTTAACTTCATTTAACTATCATATGCAATCTATACAATCTTATATTTGGCAAAGGAGAGTTTAGCAGTTACTTTATCACATGCTCCATTCACTTTTCTCTTGGTTGGAATTCCTTTTGAATCTTGGAAAACTTTTATGTATGACTGCAAAATCTCTTCCAATTGGAAATTTGATTCTTTCATAGATCCTTTGAAGGATGCTTTCACACCTATGAAATTGGTATCTTATGGGTTTGTCTTAAGAAAATAAGTGCATACTTCTTAGTTGATATGATCAATCTTTTAGCTTGATGAGCACTCACCAAAGATATCTTAGATTTTACCTTACATGCATTGACGTTCAAATATTTACAATCCTTCATTAGGTGGTATTGTTGTTGGAAATATTGAGAGGATGATGAACTATTATTTCACTTCAATTAGTTAATTTTACACTTATAGAGTACTAAATATCATTAGCATCAGATCAAAACATAAATCAATGAAACATCTCATGAACAATACACATGAAATTTTTAGGTGGGAACACTTTCGGGAGAAAAACCACCAAACAATTTCTTCTATAATTGATGAGTACAATAATTTATCATCTCCAACTAAAGGGAAGCTCCAACTTCCTAGTAATGTATTAGAAAATAATTGTTTTTTATCAGGAAGCTCCAACTCCTAAAAGGATGCTGCGACACCCTGGTTTTACCGAATCCAACTGGAAGAATGCTCCAACACTCTAGTTTTATCATCTCTAACTAAAAGTATGCTACAACACCCTACAAGCTCCAACTTTCCTAGCACCACCTTGCCACTCTGAAGTCTTTTTAGGCTCCAACCTGAGTGAGGCTTCACTCTCCACCTTGCACCACCAAATCACCCTGAAAATAAAAGATAGAAAAATAAATGTGGGCTCCTATACTAGGGACAGTCACCCACTTACAGTGATATAAAAATAAACCCTTATTGTTATTTATGTAGATGTATGTCAGATATGCATTGGTGTAATGTCAATCAATTTTTTCAATCTTATCACATGAGGGATAAAACTTCAAAACTACGTCTTGTATACTACTGTAGGTTTACCTACTAATCTTTTATCCATGCCTTATGTCAACATTCAACTCAAATATAAACCAAAAAAATTACAAAAGTTTATCTCATAGCTCAATTTAGTTTGTTGATGAGGGGTGTGCCTTTTCTACCACCGGTTGTTTCAAATTTTGTCAAGTGTTATTCCCTTGGATATGCCCCTTATCAACCCTTAACGTCTATCAATATTATATCTTTGAAAATCCCTTCAATTTTCCTTGTATGTAAGTACACATTTTAGCAGACCTTGTAGCATTCCTTACCTTAGTCTTTTACCAATATGATTTTTTCTCCATACTTTTGATTTCAACCAAAGAGAATTAAAGTTTGGCCTTGATTCCATTTTACTTACTAGATTTTATATAGGAATTCATACAACCCTCTTCTCTGGTATAGAAAGACCTAAAATTTCTCCCAGGAAAAAAGTGTGAATATGACGTCAGACCTAGACTTGCTAAATTGAGATTGGTCTGAGCCTTAGACTTGGCCTTTAAATAGTTCAAAAAAATAGAAAAATCCACCCTCAGATAAGCCTTTAAAGTTGGTTGAATATGCCTCTAAAAATTCCTTGAAAATTGGTCACATCAGTGCCTCAAACAAGCCTCAAGAGGGCCAAAGAGTCCCTCAAGAAAAGACCTAAATGATGCCTTAAACCTGTGTTTTGTCTCAGAAATATGGCCTCAAGAAGGGGGTCGAAATTTCACCTCTGAGGCAGCCTAAAAATTCCATAGATAGGGTCTATATTAGCCCTTAAAATAATCCCAAAACACTCATAAAATTTAGCATGGATTAGCCTTAGTCAAGGTCACAAAACATTTTGAAATCAACCTTGATTTCTCTTTAACTTAGCCTCAGATCAAAAAAAATAGATTGCCTTACGAAGGTCGAAGGAATACCTCTAATTATACCTCAGATAGGATTCAAATTAGCCTTATAAATACGTATCTATCTTAGTGAAAACCATCAACTAAAAGATAAATATCATTAAGCCCAAATAACCCTTGAACAAATTCGACCTCCTCCTAATTTTACGTTCTTCCTTGGCCATAGAAGAGAGTGAAATATTTAAGATCAATGAGTGAAATGTTTTTATACATTTAGGGGAGAACTGAGCTATGTATTTATATCAGAAGGAGGGGTCAATAAGAGGCGCTGACTAGTCCTAGAGCCGACCTTATTCAAGCTTAAAATTTTCAATTTTTTGTGTAGGTCAACTAGCCCTGAAGGTGACCTTATTCAAGCTTAAAATTTTCAATTTTATGTGTAGGATGACTTGATATCCATTTAAAAATAGTTTCAAATAACAATAAATCCTTTTTAGGGGTGATACAAGGACCCTTTTCAACCTTCAAGATATAATATATATCTGTAATTTAATTTCATAAATTTTAATGCCAATGTTTGTCAATTCAAATGGCTACCTTTCATCATTCAAATTGGGCACCACGATGAGACTTTTGAGGCATCATCTTTGAAAGAGCATATATCCTCAACTGCGAGGAGTTACGTGGCGTGCCACCACCTATCATTGGAAACATTGGGACGTGTAAAATTAAATGATGATTGTATCGTTAACAAATTCAAATATTTTCTCATCCATTTACCTCAACGAACGGTAGTATTCTTTTGGTTGTTGCTTGGGTTAACATCGATGACAACCAAATTCCAACAGTATTCCCATTTGGAATTGATGAAAACACACTTTCTCCCCCTGTAATTGATTCTCCACCTAACTACATGCTTCATGTCTTCCTCTCCTAATTTCCTTCCCTCTTTGACATCGATGGATAAGAGTAACTTCCCCTCACAAAGTGTCTGTCTCTATCTTGCTACAATATGCCTTACCCCCCTTGTCTGTTTAGCTTGATGGAAAGCATATCAATGTGAACTTAAAAGTACCCCAAGATTCTGCCAAATATACTCAACTGTCTCTTGTGTAAGGGTCTTCATGAAGATGTAATCTATCTATTCCTTTGGCCTAATGTATTCTACCTTGATATTCTTCTCTATAACGGGTTCTTGAAGAAAATGGTATTTAATATGAATGCGTTTGGTTTTTGAATGCATTACAGGATTCTTGGTGAGACTTATGGCGTTGATGTTGTCATAGAATATCATAATGGTATCATCAAACTTCACTTGGAGATATTGCAAAGTTTGCTTCATCCAAAGGACATGAGTACAACATGTTGTTGCTTCTATATATTCTGCTTTTGTTGTGGACATGGATACTGAAGATTGCTTCTTACTCAACCATGATACAAGACAATCACCCAAGTAGAAGGTTGTTCCAATAATGATTTTTTGGTCATCAATTTACATATGTATAGGATATCATAGTTAATTTATTCCCTTTTGGATACCACAATCCAAATTCTATTGTTCCTTTGAGACATCTAAAGATCATTTTCACTGCTATAACATGGGATTATTTTGGTGTTGCTTGGAATCTTTCCACATGTCCAACTGCCTGCATCACATCAAGTATCATAGTTGTCACATGTCTAGTTGTGCATGCTAGGCTTTATGATCTTTCTTATGACCATATAGAGCTTTCTTCAATTTGAATACATAGTCTTATTTTTCGTTAGCATAAATCCTTCTGGCTGCTTGATGTAGACTTCTTCTTCCAACTCTATATTTAGAAAGGTTGATTTTACGTCTATCTCGTACACCTTAATTCTTCTTGAGCAAGCATAGGCCAAGAAAGTTCTAATTGCTTCCATCTTGGAAACATATGAAAATGATTATTTGAAATCTATCCTTTCAACTTGTGCATCCTTTATATACCAATCTCCCCTTGTTCCTGGTTACTTGCCCATATTCGTTCAACTTGTTCCTAAAGACCCATTTTGTGCCAATGACATTTTTTTCCCTAGGTATTGGAATGAATTCCCATGTTTCATTCTTTTCAATTTGATCTAGTTATTCTTCCAAAACTATGATCCAGTGTCCATCATGGTTGGCTTCTTCAAAGTCGCTAGGATCAATTGTGGATAACAATTCAAGATGTTTTTGTTCTGGTATGTGTACTTGTCAACTTCTTCTAGTTTCTATTCCTACATTCATATCTCCAATGATCTACTCTAATGGATGATTCTTATGATATTGTCGTTTAGGTGCTTTAGGAGGTGCTTGTTGATTATATTTTGTTTCTTCCTAGTTGATAATTGGCTCTTCTTCTAATTGTTATTCTTCTTATTGTCACCTTCTGAAAAAAGAGTTCTAGTTATACAAAGAGGGAAAAAGAACAGAGAATTTCACAGCCATCTTCCAAGCCAGAGAAAATCTAAAAGCTAAATCGGACCCTCTCCATTGGATAATGCTTGGAATAATCTTTCCGATGATATATGGAACCCCTCAAATGGACCCCATAATCAGAAGATATGGCCAATTGAAGTTCAGGGGTTTGCTGCCTATGAAAGGAAAGAAAGAAGAGCATATCAGAAGTCCGGGATTAAATCGACGATTGGTGCTTCAGACAGCGGAGGTCTGATATCACATATCTCACACCAAGAGAGAACTTGCAATCAATGATTGCCGATATAGGCAATTGGTGATCAGGGGTCCATGACCCATAGTATATCAGAGGTCTGAGAGAAAATCGGTGATCGAAGGTCCTGACATATCGGTGATTGGCCTGCCGGTGGGGTGACAACTCTAAAAATGTTGCAAGTAGCGATATGTTGGTGTTAAAGCATCTGGGAGGGTCGATTGTGATTAATGTTAGTGAAAAACCAAGGACAGGTGGGCCTTTTTCTCTTTCCTCTAAAGGGCTACATGGTGGAATACTATTGGAACCAATGAATGCACGTGGTGTATGATGTCATCATGACATGGCAGTACAAAGGACACGTGGCATGCAAATTTTTCATTTTAAGGGGTCGGAAGGGGATAAAATAGGGTGACATGTGGCAAAAGATGATGTCATCTCACAGATCGACGATTGAAGGATGAGGAAAATCGATGTATCAAGTTTAAACCTCTGATTTAAAAGCTCTAATTGAAGGGCTTCGATAAAGGGACTGACACGCGGTCATAGGGAGTCAAAGAACCAAGGGCTAAGAAGTAGGGGGTGATTGCAACCATGGAGCATCATGTAATCAATGTTCTATAAAGGTGCATATTGGGGAAACACCCGATATCGTGGGCCCAAAGTGGGGTGGATAGGTGGCATAAGGTGGGTCGCATGATTATGTGTGCTTTATGTATCAAACCAATGGTTGGGCAGAGAAGTTATTAAAGGTTTTTTTTTTATGTTAAAGCCTTCGTGCTATCCCTCCCTTATTCTCTTTCCACGTGGGCCAAACCACATCGAATATCGAAATTGCAAGAGTTGGGAGGGTGCAACCAGAGGAAAGGATTAAATATTCCTGATCTTTAAGCTCTGATATTGCAAAAAGGGCCCAAGCACATATGTAGTATGGTCCTAGGTATTATGCGTTGGGACCAGTTACAATGCAATATATCAAAGAATCAACCCCCGTCCCAGCTAAAGGGATTTTAGCTCCATAAGGCTTAGGCCTTGAGTCCTTAGGTTTCTACCATAAAGTTTTCACCTAAGTCCCCAGGGCTAAGGCATAAGGGGCGAAAGGAGATCGATGATCACAACTTTATGAATCTTGTTCAGTTTAAAGTTCCCGAACTACCTTATCCCCAATACACTTGTATGATTATTTCATGGGGCATGATTGGTTTCGTTGGCTTAATAAAGAATGTAAGAAGGGATGGATGAGGTGGAAGCTATGTTCATAAACTATTATGGCTATCATGGGTGATCACTCACGGTTCCCGTAAGTGAAGAATTAAAGCTATTAAGATCGAAAGCGACAGGGAACTGACCAAAAGAGTAGAGGTGTAATTTAGCAGAAACGTGTTGGACCAGAGGCCAACAAAGAGAGTGGCGTGGAGATATATTTACAGGACCACCATTTCAGCTTCACTCGTTAATTATGTTTTGTTGATTTTGATTGCTATTGTATTCTATTTTATTTCCAAGAAAAATATCTTTTTGTTATAATAATTGGAGGCAACAGAGCCTACACGAGCTAGTCATGCAGATAGTTGGAAGCTCTAGCCTGAGATATTTTGTAATTTTCATGTTCTCCCTCTCCTTATAGAAAAGGTTATGAATCCTAAAGATTAACTACATGTTATTTATGAGACTGTATGACTTCAAGACTTGCATCTTTCAAAATATTAATGAAATGGTGGCGATTCCTACATTTGAGTACTACAATATGTTTGCTCTTTGTTTAAATTCCGTTATGTTCACATTTCCTCTTTTATTTCATGTAATTGTAGCTGTCAGAAATATTTCATATGTTCTTACAAATTCATTTGTATTGACTTGTTAATGCACATTCTTGTATGTATCTTTGGGATTATATCTTTAAATAGCGCTCGATGAATCATATCACCCAATCCTCTTTCATCCATTATGTCTGTCTTTAACTAAGATAAGTGTAGAATTCTTGAAGTTTCAAGCTCTATATGATTATTTATTCTATCTCCTTCTCTTCTTTCATTGCTCTTCAAAAGCTGATTAAATTGTATGTCCTCGAACTACTTGGCCTCCACAAGTTCATACATATATTTTTGTGAATTGTATATGTGAAAGAGTACCAGAAATACATAGCTTATGTCCTTGGATGAATGAACCAACCCATGTTATTTATTGTATGTATTTACATACGTGCATAAAATGTATATGATATCTCTATTTTCCTAAAAATTATATGAGACACATAAAATCTAGATGTTACCAGGCACTGGTCTTGTAAGAAATCTGAGGCTGTCTTTGGAAGTGACAACATCTTTTTCCCCTCGGATACGACAAGTAAAGCACTCTTTGTGTAGATGAGAAAAGACGTTATGATTACATCCTAATCACCTTGGCGACTCCAAAAATCTCATTATCATTTATCATCCTGGATTTTAGAAAGCCTCACACTCGCTTAGATACATCTCAGCATAAAATCCCTTCTGTATCTGACCCAGAGAAATTAATTTTCAGGAGACTCTAGAAGGAGAAAACTCCCACTGCCTATGCTACTGTCTCATCATTCTTTGAATCTTCCTCCTCCAGCTCCCAACACGTTGTCATCCACTGCTCAAATTTTACTCCTAAGGTCCTTATATACACTATAGAAGATGAGGTAGAGCATCGTGCCCCCAAATCAGAGACCGAAGAGAAAGAAATCTCAGTTACAACTCCTTTCGTTTAATTTCCTCCTCCTCTTGAGATTGAAAAAGGTAAAACTATCTGCAAAAATAGAAATATCCAATATACACTCAGTCACACTAATCTTAGTCTAGTTACTCCAACCACTGTGGTTTTGGACCAAGTTCCTCCTGTAAATATTGGTCCTCCCCCATTAATCCAGATGGTTGTTCCAAGTTTCTTACTAAATAAATATGCCCCTCTTGATTTACCTCAACCCCTAAGTGCTATGCCTCATGACTACCTAACTCTTTTGCTTAGGTTCAATGGGGAGGATGAAAACACTACACAGAGACACATTGAAACCTTATGTGCTTTTGCTGAGAATCTAAATGTAGAACAACTAGATGTGGTCCTGAGACTCTTTGTGCAATCCCCTGATGGAGAAGCCAAAAAATGGTTTAAGTCCCTACCTAATGCGTTGATCACTACTTGGGAATAACTTGAAAACTCTTTCACACAAAAATGGGGTGAAAAGAGAGATGACAAGTATGTCCTCATAGAGTCCAATGCTATAAAGAAGAAGCCAGAAGAGGATATTTTAGAATTCATAAAAAGGTTCAAAAAGCATTATAATAACCTATCTGTTGAGATAAAGCCTCCTCAAGCTGTTTCTTGTGTAATATTTGTGGGAGCCTTTGAGTCTGAATTTGGCTTTACCCTAAGGGAGAGGAAGTCTCGTACTTTGGATCAACTCCAAATTTATGCTCTTGAGGTATAATAAAATTTCATCTCGGCAAGGAAGTAAAGAGGAAAGAAGAAACCTGCTCAGAAGAAAAAGGGGAAAGAATAAACTTCCTCCTTTGGTCAAGCTAAAGTATTACCAAATCTGAAGTGGGAAGAAATGGATAAACTCATTAAGAGTTTATCTCATAAGGTAATGAAGCTTGAGCTTGAGAACAAGAGTCTCTTGAAACAGAATGCTCAAGGTCACAACCGAGGTTATAACCCATAGTACAAAAGGCCACCATTGCAGATACTTCAAAGGGAAAGAAAAGATACACTCGATCAAATCCCTCCTCCTCTATATACATAATATTTTCTAGATGAACAACCACCAAATACACTTGAGATGCAAGGAAACTTGTATTCCTCCTTCTCTAAGGAGGAACAGGAATACATGGCTCACCATGAGAGGTGCCATGATAAAAAAGCAACAGTAAATGAGGAGGACATAGGGGATTACTGTAAACAATTTTCTGATTTCATGCAAGCACAACTACATTGAAGGTATGATTTCAGATCTTCAAAAAATAGGTCAAGGGAACCTGAACAACAAGAGGAAATTTCTCCCCAAGAGATTCCCCTAGTGTTAAATAAAGGGAAAGGGAAGTTGAATCCTGACTCATCCAAAGTAAAAGTCTCCTTAAATAATGAATGCAATAGCTCTGAGGAACACACAGAAGAGAAGGCACTCGTTCTGATAGAAAATACCGATGATAAAGAAAGGGAGGTAGAGATGGGAGTAGAAAAGGGAAAATATGAATTCAATCTTCAAAAGGAACTCGAGAAGGTAAAGATCCCTGGTTCCCTAACTAGACTTCTAAAACAACCCACTTATAAATCTCAAGTATCACAGTTCATTTTCCCATCCACCGCAGTACCGACCCATGACTGTTTAAACCTTCAAGAAGAGAGACCAGTGGTTGTCTTTGGGCCTCATGCCGAAGAACTTGATCGTTCCACTGCACCTTTTTATGCGACCCTGGTAATTCATGACCTCGTATTGCACAATTGTATGTTGGACTGTGGAGCCTCGCATAAACTCATGCCTTTAGCTGTGATGGAACAAATTGTCTTGCAAATAAACAGACCCTACAAGGACCTATACTCCTTTGACTCTAAGAGGGTCAAATGCTTGCGAATGATAAAAGATCTGGTGGTAAACCTCGCTCAGATCCCTGTGAAGATTGTAGTGATGGACATAGTAGTGGCAGATATTCACCCTCAGTTCGGCATGCTCCTATCTAGGTCTTGGGCTTCCAAGTTGGGGGGGTCTATCAAATTAGATCTAACTTATGCCACCATTCCCACTTTTGGAGGTGAAGAACAGAGGTTGTATAGAGAGTCTATATTTGTAAAAACTGTGACCCCAATTGAAGGTTCTTAAAATTCTCCAGTGTATGGAAAAGAAAGCGACCTATCTTGCTTGTTCCTAGAAGAAGATGAGACCATCGTAGAAGAAACACAAGTACATATAACGATGCAGTTAGAAGACCAATAGATAGATAAAAAAAAAGTATGGAAATTATACTTTGATGGAGCAAATTCCAAAGAGGGAAATGGAGTAGGAGTATTGTTGGTAAGTCCCAAGGGCAGCTTGATACCTCTCTCATTCAAGCTGGAGTTTAAGGTAACGAACAACGTGGCAGAGTATGAATCATTGCTTCTTGGGCTACAAACAACATTGAATATGAATATTGAATGCTTAACTGTGCATGGAGACTCCAAGTTGATTGTAAAGCAGATCCGAGATTAGTGCCAGGCTAAACACAATTGGGGACTTACTAGAATGAAGTATGGGATTTAATTGATAACTTCTTCCTGGCCTTTAATATCCAATTTATACCTAGATAAGGAAACATAATGGTTGATTCCCTTGGGGTAGCAGCAAGAAATTTCAAATCTCCTCAAAATCCGCTTCTCAGGTACGAGGAGGAGGTCAAACACAGACCCTCTATACCTGATAATATCAAGCACTGGCAAGTATTGGAGGACGATAAGCAGATCAAGCAATTTATAGAAGTAGTTGGGGAGTTCACTATCTCAACTATTGATGAAGGAGAGGAAAAAGAGGTATATCAAGAACCAACTTTGTGGGAAGATACAATGACTTGACATAAAATTCTACAATTGGAAGGGAATACTATTCCTCATGGGCCAGTCCCACTGGAAATATTATTTAACAAGAATGATGTAGCCTCCAAAAAAATGGCTCCAGAGATGGATGAACAAGTAGAAGATTGCAATATCAGCTCAGAAGATGAACCCCAGATGGTCAGACTATCAAAAGGAATCCCCGCACAATATAAACACAAGTATTTAAATCTCTTTAAAATCTATAAGGATGTTTTTGCTTGGTATTATGAGGATTTAAAATCATTTGATACTAACATCATACAACATAAGATTCCTTTAAAGATTGGAGTAAAACCACGCAAGAAGAAGCTCAGGCATATTAATCCACTCTTACTCCCTTCTATTGAAATATAAGTGAGGAAACTTCTACAGGCTAAAATCATAGTGCCTTTAAGGTACTCAAAGTGGGTGGTCAACCTAGTACCAATCCGAAAAAAAGAATGGAGAAATAAGGTTATGTGTGGATATTCGTAACCTTAATAGGGCATCTTTGAAAGACAATTATCAATTTCCCAAGATGGATTACATATTATAGAAGGTGTTTGGATCAATTAGAATGTTCATGATGGATGGGTTCTCTGGTTACAACCAAGTGGCAGTCCACGATGATGATTAGAAGAAGACTGCTTTCACCACCCCTTGGGGAAATTACATGTATGCTCACATGCCTTTCGATCTTATCAATGCAAGGGCCACCTTTCAGAGAGCTATGGTGTTATGAAACTAGCTCAAGAAAAATATAGAAAAGATAGATCAATGCCTTAAAATTCAACCTCTTCGAGGGGGAAACCTCCTTTACATTACATAAATGGACAATTCTTTGATGATTCAAATGACAAAACCTCCTTTATATATATAGGAGTCTAAGGAGTCACAATATAACCCACCCGACCTAACAATAATAATATAAAGCCACAAAAATAACAATAGAGGGATTCTATGGGGCACAGTAATAACAATATGGGGACAATAGGGGCACAACAATATTAATAA